>JAQZBX010039893.1:0-22863 GCA_029593785.1 Cabassous unicinctus
AAAAAACCACCTAGCAAGAACTGGATAATTATTTACAAAATCATTATAGTCCACTTCCATCCCAGCACAGGTAAGGCAGTCAAGTTGGCCAATACTTTGCCAGAGCATACAGAATGCTTTTTGTTCATTCACAAAATCACAGTTTATTGTCAATGCTGTTTCCAGCTAATATATATCTAAATATTTTTCAAGCACACGAAAATGTGTAGACCAATTAAAAATGCCAAATGTGTATATTAAACCCTCAATATAGTTATGTGGGATACCTCTTGAGCCCCTAAAAATCTACTAACTAGATAAATAGAAATGATTTTACATGATCCTGGATTTCCCTCGAATAATTTCCAGTGCATATTTTCACACTACAAATTTATTATTTTTTCAATTTTCACTAAAAGCCAGTTTCTAATTCATTGGCTATAGTTGAACAATAGAGTATATTTTTAAGTTACATTAAAAGTCTTTAAAGTTTTAATGTAACTTTAAAGAGTTACATTAAACAATGAATAGAAATCAACAAAGTTAAATGATCCACTTCCATAACTCATATGCACAAATCATGTGATTAAATTTTGTGCCTCAGAAAAATTGTAAAATACTACTTTCCTTAGGCTGAATAATGAAATGGCATTCATTAAATCTTCAGGTGCCTAAGACCTGCTCTCTATATTTTGGTCACAAGTTGTTAAGGAGTTGCAAAAAGTAAAGAATATTTGCTACTGATGGGACTCTAAGACCTCTGATTGGGTGGGAATCCTAATTGATGCTATTAACTTTAAAAAAAATTTTTTTTAATTTTAGTGCTATTAACTTTTAACTAAGTTAGAGAAAAACCTCATACTCTTCATAATAGAGTTGTGAGGGAAGTCACTAAGTAATGATCACTGTGAATACGTAAAGATGCTGTTCCTTCATTTATTCATGAATTGAGTGACCCTTTTCCTGACACTGTGAATTGTGGCATCTCCTTCAAAGAGGTTAAAGATTGGTAGAAAAGATAAACATTAACAACGTACTGCTAGCAGGAGTACTTATCCACACGCATCTGTGTGTGTGTTTGCATTAACACCTGCATTGGGCAGGTGAGGACTAGGAGGTGAAATGAATGCAAGAAGTTTCAAGGGTGACCCCCAAGGAAGGCCTGGAGAAAAGGGAGGGGATCACCAAGGAAGGAGCAAGGAATGGGGAGTTGGAGATTTTTCTAGGTCAAGGTAACAGTGTGAGTGAAAGCCCAAGGTTGGGTACAAGAGGGTGAGGCAGGGCATATTGGAGTCCAGGCTGAGGAGGTAGGCAGAAGGCCTTATACGCCACTTTAAGAATGTTGGACCCCCCCCCAGGCAGTGGGAAGGCAGAAGGGCACCTCAGAGGAGGTGGTGCCATGGACACAGTAGTTCTTACAAAATGGTGGTGTAACAATGATGTTGTAACTCACCGCAATGAAGATCACAAAGCCAGTGATCTATCCTAAAAGAGTTTCCCCAACCCCTGACCCCCTTGGTACCTTGGTTTCTCTCTATCTAAAACTGAGCTGTTATTGCTTTTTACTTTTTAAGAAAGCACACTGCTTGGCACACATAAGTTTGCTGCCAGAAATCTATAAAACTGCTTAATGGAAAGAAAAAAATTGAATCAGAAGGCATTACTAAAATATTATAAGGGATTAAATGCTACAGATGTAAAGTTAAACCCCAATTTAGCCCAGTTAATGTCCAAATAATAGACATTAAAATTACCTGAGTAAAGGCCAAACAATGAGTCACAATTTCTAAGATGTTATTTCCTAGTAGAAGGGCTACATTGGGAGTAAGGCCTGGCATCTGTCATAGCAAAATCACTGTAATGTAAACTATGTCTGCCTCCGTCATAGGAGTTCTTGAGTTCTTCAGTATATAGCCTTTCTCAGTACACTTATTATTCAGTTGCCATTTTCAACCATGTTCTGGTGGCTGCTGATGGAAGAAAGGTGACATTGGCTCTCACTAGTCAGTACCACTCTGTTTAGCACCTAATTAGTCTCTAAATGCTCTACTTATGTTGCTCTTCAGTTTTTAACCAGGTCATACTTATACTTGCTTTAGGCACAGACTCCTCACTATGCCCAGAATACTACTCATGAATTCATTTCAAGGCCTCCCTGCCCAGACCACTGCTACCACTTCTTAGCCCTGTAGTCTACTCATGTCTGCCTCCATATCACAAGACCATGGAACGTAAGCAAACCTGGCTCAGGTCCAATATTCCCAGGCCCAGATGAAATTGTGAAAAATAAAGTACTGTAGTGACAATGACTGTGAATCTGCAAAAATTATTTCCAGCAATAAACATTTGGTATAAGTGTCTCCTTCTCCAGGAAGATTTTTATCTGCCACAGTCTTTCACTAAGTTTCATAATTGAAAAGAAGGATTGGTATATGAATACTCTTTTTATAGGTCCAACAAATCAGTTGAATATTTTATGACAGATTCTGATATGAAATTCTGAATTTAGTGAATTCTGTATTTCCCCACACCAGAATGATAAACTCAATCAACATATTGCTAAGATTAAGGAAGAAACCATATTCAAACACTGCCTTTCTGATGATCAGTTTGAGAAACAAAAACAACTCAAGGTCTTGTGAATTGGTCTTCTTTGTTACAAACTGGTATTTATTTAAACAGAGTCAAAAGAAAAACCTACCCACTTTATTATCAATCATGGTTTCCACTGAAATCTTTTGCAACTTATGGGCTGTATAATTCTAGTCTCACAAGACGTTCCTGAGGAGCAAGTTGTTACATAGTGTGTTGTGGGAACACAAGCTCAAGCACAACAGAAACTTTCAGCTTTATCACATAAAGCATTTATTACATAAAGTAATAAATGACCACTTTATTACTTATATAGAATACAGGGTCCAAAGAGCAGGGGAAGAAATCCCACCACAGCCGGTCTCCTGGGGAGGCCAAAACTGCTCGGGTTGGGGTAGGTAGGTGGCAGCTCCACATGCCCTACTTTGCATCAGAGAAAAGACACAAATCTATACTATTTAAGTGTGATATTTATCCACTCTCAGGGGGAAGGGATCCTACCACTGAGAATTCCTGCCTTGATTAGCAGCTGGGGTTTCTTGTTCCCAGTTTCTGGGTTTAAGGTCAGGCCAGGCCTTTGCATTAGACTTACCATCTCTCCCCAAGTTGTGGAATGGAAGTGTCCCACAGTCAAAGAGGCAAGGGGTAGGCGATGCCTGGGTGATGGCCATGAAGTGTGTGTCCCTGAATTCCCCAGCAGTCCGCCCCTCAAGCCTCTTCATCAGGGCTAGCCTACTCCTCCACATTATCTTCTACAACATAAGCCCAACTCCCACCTTGGACATGAAGGTGGAGAGACAGGTTGGGCCCATTGTGGTTCTCAACAATGTTGGCAGTAAAGGTCTGCAGTGCATTAAGAGGGCTTCACCTATGCAAATCACTCCAAGCAGGGTGACTTTGCCTTTCTGGAGTGATGGTAGTATCTATACTCCCCTGCCCCCCAGAAAGCAGCTGAAGAAATCCTACTTAGACTCTGTTTGTGCACTTTAGAGCCAGTGGGCTTGCTGTTGAATTTTAGACACCTCCTGTTCCACCTAACCTGAGATACTAAACCATGTATAGCAGGAGTGTATTAGCCAAAAGTGGTGTCGATGCAAAGTACCAGATCTGTTGGCTTTTATAAAAAGTATTTATCTGTGGTAGAAGCTTACTGTCACAAGGCCATAAAGCGTAAGTTGCTTCCCTCACCAAAGTCTGTTGCCACATGTTGGAGCAAGATGGCTGCCGGTCTCTGTGAGGGGTTCAGCCTTCCTCTTAAGGCTCAGTGGTCCCAGCTTCTTCCAATCTCAGCTGTAGTCTGGGATAAGTCTCGTTTCTCTCTGGGCTCAGATGCTCTGCACTCTTCACAAGGTCAGCTATAGACTATCAGGCTCATTCTCTTCCCAGGACCTCTGCTGTGTCTAATTGGGCCTTCCCTCTTTCCTCAGTATCTGCTTCTTTGTGTATTTAATTCCCGGGGCTCCAGCATCAAACCTCCAACTCTCTCCTCTGATGTATAGAGGCCTTCTGACGTGGCCCAGTCAAAGCCCTAATCATAATTTAATCAAGTAAAAGTGAAACCTCTGAAGTTAATACAATCTAATATGCCCAGAGGAACAGACCAATTTAAAAACACAATCCAGGATCTATTTCTGGAATTCATAAACAATACCAAACTTCTACAAGGAAGTGTTAGCAATAGCACATATGCTTACTTGTTGGGCTAGGAGGACGTCTAAGGCAATGCAGTTATCAGATACTACTTTAGCTAAGGTGTCCAATGATTTTTGCTGAGTCTGGAGGGCTTGTGCTATGAGCTCAGCAATGTTAGCCAAAGTGGCTAAAATTTGCGTGTCATGTGTTCATTGGTGAATAAATTGTAAAAATGACTGAGCCATTCACCAGTGTCCTATATATGGGGAGTTATTGTACCCCAACACATTGTCCAGGGGTATGAAGGAGTGTGCAAGGCCGTTGGTTGTGCAGGGTATAAATGAAGGACTTCCTGCTGTTAATTAAAACACAAGGCAGGGAAGATCAGCTCCTTGCATGTCAATCTGGACTTGGCAAAGAGGAGAGAAAGAATGAGATATCATATGGCAGATCCAGCTGTCAGTCAGGTTCCCTACTATGATAGTCTAGGTCAGCTGGGTAAAGGTGTTTTTCTTCCAGATTTCTGGGTCAAATCTGTAGAAAACAAGAGAAGGGAGCAGTCACTGGTCCTAACAGGGTGGTCATGCACCCACTCCCCACTGGAGAACCTTCTCTCAACCTGTTTGTAGTAACCTGTCTTTTCCCTCTAGGCCACCCAGTCTGACTACCCCTTGCCCTGAAACATAGCCTCGCTCCTTTCCCATTGATCTGGTGCTTACTCATATCTTCTGGATCACTCCACCCCTTCCTTATAGGTAGGAGTTGTCAGGACTCTTTAAAGCTGTCCCATGACTGATCCCAAGGGGACTGGTGGACCAACCCCGGGTAAGTATCTCCCACTAACCTCCAGTATGCCTGAACCAGGCCCTGCAGATCCAGCCCATGGCATTGTAACCCCATGTGTGTGAAGCATTTCCAGACCTGCTTCCATCATCCCACCCCTCCGCCTGGCGGCCCCAACCTCCCACTATCATAGGAATCATATGGAGGGCATAAAGGGGTAAAAAGAGGGATGATCACCTGAGAGTGGCTGGAAAGGAGAGTCCCAAGTGGTGTGTCCTTGTTTCCTCTTTTGGGACCAATCCTCATCTTGATGGGTTTAAGGGCAAGTGCACAGCAAAGCCTGGGTTACTTCCCACCCTCATCCTCTCTCCAGGCTAAGAAGTGGGATAAGGCCACATTTTCATTCCAGGGAACTGCAGATTCAACTTCCAGAGAGCCTGAATAAGGTGGACAGTCCATCCAAAAGAGAATTGTCAGAGTGTAGATGTCAAAGCTCTTTTTGTAGGTGGCCATTAACATTCTCATCAATGCCTGCTGCCTATGGGTGGTGGGTGATGTGGAAGATGCATCTAATTCCATGAGTCTGGGCCCATGATTGGGTAGATTGTGCAGTAAAGTGGGGCCCTTGGTCAGAGAAGATGTCACCTGGATTCCCAAAGAGGTGACAAAGCCTATTTTCCAAGGTATCCCATGTATATATTACTTCCTCACAACAAACTGGAGTGGCAAGGCCATAGCCAGATGGGTGTCCACTGCAACCAAAGCATACAACATACCTTGGGATACTAGGAGAGGGCCAATGTAGTCCACTTGCCATGAGTGACCTGGTGCGGCTCCTCTGGGAACAGCTCCTAAACACCTTTTGTGGGCTCTGGCTTGTAGCTGACATCTCTCACATTGGTAAATGGCAAATTGGGCCTCTTTTAATGAAAGAGGTTTCTGGGTTCATAATTTCATGGTGTCAGAATTTCCATGTCCAGTTCAGTGGTGAATCCACCCAGCAGCAGAAGTATCTGTGGGAAATTTAGCTATTTCATGGATGTCACTGAGGGTAAGTTCATTGTCCTCATCCTCCAGGCAGGGCTCATCCTCAGCCTCTCTCCCAGGAAGATCTCCAGCCTTTTGGGTGTAAAAAGCAGCTTGGTGCATTCTTTATTGGCTACATCATTCTAATGATGTTTATTGGGATAAGGCCCATGCCATGTGCATCAACATGGATAATATAGATGGTGCCTTTCTATGTTACCAATTGTTTCCAAAGGTCCCTTCCTCACAATGGGGAACCTTTGATTTTCCAATTGCACTCTCTTCATGAACCTGATCAAATTGCAAAGTTGTTGACAACAGCCCATGAGTCAGTAAAAAGGTACACAGGGGTGCTTGGGTCTGAGTGTTTCATGGCTAAGAGGCCCACTCAGAGTTCAGCCCATTGAACACTTTTTCCATTGCCAGAGATGGTACATATTCTGCCCAAGGTTGGGGAAATAGCGTTTGCTGCCCAATAGATGCCAGATGGCTTCAGCTTGGCTGATCCATCAGTGAACCAGTGCTGAGTATCCGGTAGGGCATCTTTAGTTGGGGTCCCCAGGATGCCAATACAGGGAGAGAAGAGACCTCATCTAGACTTGCAACAAGATCACTATTCAGGGTGGCCTCTGTCACCTGCTCATGCAAGCATGTCACTCCCCAGGGTTCTGGGTAAGCATGATCCTAAATGTAACCCTTCCATTTGATGATGCTCTATGGTTGGCCACTGCCTGGGTGAGTGTCCTGATTACCCAGGACCCAGGACATGATGGGAGCTTCTGGCCTTAGGAGGACCAGAGAGCTCTTGATGATCCCTCTGCTTCCACCAAGGCCCAATAGTACACCAGAAGCTGCCTCAGGAAAGGGAGCAGCATTGGGCTGTCTCTGGAAACCTCTTGGTCCAAAAATTCAGGGGGCTGTGAATTCCCATTGTTCCTTCTGTCTGCCAGAAGGACTAGTCATCATGGGTCCAAGCAGTAGAAACCTACAGCTTGAACAGAGATTCAGGCTCCAAAAGTCCCAGAGGCAGGGCATCTCTTTCTCTATTTCCCAGTGGAAAGTACCTACTTTCTGTGACACCTGACATAGGGGTACCAGGAAGATATCAAAATGAGGAATATGCTGGTGCCCATATGCAAATAGCACAATGTCTGGGAACATGTTGCCAAAGGGAGCACTTCTGCATTCAAGTGCCTATAATCTACAGTTGGCCGCCATGCTTCACTCACATTTTTCACTGGCTATTATAGGCAGAAATAGTGGCACAGAGGACACCTGCAGATAGAAGTTTCTTTATGAGTTCAGTAATGTCCTTTCCCCAACCAAGGAGGCAATACTACCCCTGCTGGACAATGCAGCAAGGAGATGGGCACACTGGGGGTGACGGGTCTGCCACTCGTCTAATCGTGATGGCCAGAATTTGTTGCAACAGGGTAGCATATCTTTGTAGACGCTGCTGGAAGGTGCAGGACATCAATTCCTGCAATGCATTCCCTGGTGGGAATCATGGCCAAGAGGTGGCCAATGGGCTATGGGAACCAACCCACAGGGTAGCAGTAACCTCCCATCCTCATACCAGAGTGGAATGCCCCAAACCTCCAAATGCTATTTGCCATCCTCTCCCCTCTGCGTCTCCTAGAATAATGGTGGCCTGGGTGCCAGTATCCAAAGTGGCATAAGGTTTGTTCACTGCCCTCAAATCGCACATGCACTGGGGCCTAAGGCCTTTGGTCCCCAGGGGTGGGTGGGGCCCTTTGCCCTGCCCCTATCCATTTCGAATTTAGTCAAGTCTGGGTAGAGAATCCCTTCCTGGGGGCTTGACTCCCCAGTCCTGGATGAAGGGAAAGGCAGCTTATCTGCAGGATCCTCCTCTTCCTCTTTTGCCTATATCTAGGGGGTGTGGGAAGGAGGTGTGACAGGGCAGATTGTCCCTTTCACAACAGTGGCCCCCCTTCTAGTTTCTATCTGTCCCAAAGTTCTCCAATGGAGATCCCATCGATGGTGTATTTTGGGAGTCCCTTGCTCTAGTAACTATAAGAACATAGCTTGGAGAGTGGGCCTCTCTCCCCCCACCCAGAGGCATAGGTGGCCATCAACCTGACCCAGAGGTTGAACTGGAAGGCTTAGCAGGCATGCACCTACCACCCTCCTGCCAGGCTTTCCTGCCAGTCCTCTAGCATGGCCACTCCTCTAGCATGGGAACCCCTCACCAAAGTGGGAAGGGTATGATAAACCCACTCAATCATCTCTCCCAGGGGAAGCCCTGGGGTGAGGAACAAAATCAGCTTGTCACCCCACTCATGGGAGCCCTTTCTAGTAAAATCACCAATGCCCAGGCATAACAGGGCAATCCAGTGAGGGGCTAAATACTCCAGCGGGGATGGAATATCCACGTGCTAAAACCTAGCTCACTCTTTGTTTAGTTGGAATGGGTGGGAGATCACCCAGAGTGGGATAAGTTTGTCTGATTCCCTTTAATACCCAGTCAAGCTGTGGCTCAGCCTCAGCAGCAGCCATTGCTCTCTCCCTGCCATCTTCTTCCTCCTCTCTTAGCTCTAATTGACTGAGAGGCTGTTGGAGGTCAGGGTTGGACATGAGGCAGCTGAGACTTTTCCACTCAGCCTGGAAGATCAGGGTGGCCATCGCACCCTCATCATAAAACTGGGACAGCCACAAGAGGAGATATTCTCCTGGCATCTCTCGAGATCTATTTCTCATATCCCATACCTCCTTTTCCATAAAATCTCACACTTTCATTTTCACCTCCAGTTCCGCATCTTCAGTTCCAATAGTCTCCTGAATAATGACTGGACTCACACTAACCTGAAGTCAGTCTGGGTGGCCTAAGTGCAGATATTCCTGGTTCCAGAATAAGAGCAGAGAGAAGAAACCATGAGCCAGGGGGTAGTATGCCAGGCAGCGGAAGCCCCAAACTCATTGATCTCAGCCTGGAACCAACCTGACATCTCCCGTGCATTTGTGTGTGTGTGTGTGTGTGTGTGTGTGTGTAGGGGGGGTGGAGGTGGAGGAGTAGGTTTCCAAATCCCAGTTATTGCTGCCTTTACTCCAGACAGCAGAGACAGCACGCCCTATGTCCCTTAGTCAGGGGTCAGTGCTTCTACCCAGGCTGGTGGGACAGGGGCAACCCCTCACTTTAGCCCACAGAGCCATGAATCCTAGGTTGCCAAACACAAAAGCAATAAAAAAAGAACCGCCAAAAAAAAAAATCAAACTACTCTGTACTTCCCCATGCAGTCTGCTTGCTGAGCCAAAATCTGTGAAGCAAGTTGCTACAGTGTATTATGGGAACACAGGTTCAGGCACAACACAACTTTCAGCAAATGACCACTTTATTACTTACACAGCACAAAGGGTCCAAAGGAGTAGGGAAGAGGCCCCATCGTGGCCAGTCTCCTGCGGAGGCCAAAACTTCTCCAATCTGGGTTGGTAGATGGCAGCTCCACATACCCCACTTCACATGGGAGAAGAATAACAAATCTATTTTGTTTAAATGTGGTATTTATACACCCTGGGGGGAGGGTGTCCTGCCACTGAGAATTCCTGCCTTGATTAGCATCTGGGGCTGCTTGTTTCTGGTTCTGGGTTTAAGGTCCAGTCAACCCTTTTCATTAGACTTAACATCTCCCTCAGGTTGTGGAATGAAAGGAGTGCACAACAGAAGAAGGGGGAGAGGGTAGGCGAGGGCTGGGCAATGGCCGCTGGGCATGTGTCCGTGACTTCCCCAGCGGCAACCTGAAAAACAAAGAATTTTACGGTCAAATAAGTAAAGTAAATACTACAAATTATGCTACCCCCGTGTACATCCCCAACAGATATTAGCATAGTAAAATGCTGAGAAATCCTGCAGTAAAGAAACTTCTGTAATTTCATTTCACCTGTCATCTCCACAAAATACCTGACAACTAAACCCTGTTTTCAAATGACATCCTGTGGAAGAGTCGTCCATGGAATGTATTTTGGAAAAGATGCTTTACAGCAGGGGTTCTTAACCTTTTTTGTTCCATGGACCCTTTTGCCAGTCAGGTGAAAACCACAAGCCCCTTATTAAGTCCACATTATACTGTGTATTATTTAACAAATATATCACACCCGCACCATCATGTCCCCACAAGAATAATGTTTTTTTGGATTTCAATTCAAGCTTACAAACCCCTTGTTAAGAATCCCTGCATTGGAGCAAGGAGACATCCACCAACTTTGCTAAATAAGTACCATGCTATAATTGCATCCACTCAATTACCAAAGTGTTAATTCATTTTTAAAATATACACTTTTAACATCCACTATATTTACAGTAGGGTTCTAGTTATTAAATACAGGAGATGTAAAAGGTGGTATCTGCTTCTAGTTTTCTTGAAAAATAAAGTAAAAAAGATACATCGCCTTCAAGGAAAGCTGCACAGAAAGGCCACATGTGATTATGTAAAAATTAGTGGGGCAGAAATAAGCACTATGGGAGTTGAAAGGGGGAAGGCAATTGAATACACATTATCCACTTTTAGAAACAATGAAAAACACACACACACACACCCTTTGTTCCCTTTCAGCCTGTCATTTTTCCCTTCCTTTCCCAGAGACATTCAGAATACAAAATGTGTTAATTCTTCTGTGCCCACAGCTTTGGCAGGTTGGGATCCCGACATTGTTAAGCTGAAAAGCATTCAATATTAGAGTTTACTGTTAAGAAGTCATAGATTTTAGAGCCAGGGTAGAAGAAAACTCTCACCCTCATCTAAGCTACCCTATCCCTTGCTCAGATCACTGCAATGGGTCCCAGTGGTCTCCCTGCTTCCACTCTTGTCCCCTTAACTCAGGTCCTCCACACACAGAATGATTCTTTTCAAATGTAGATTTTTTTGAAAATTATGTTTGACCCTGATTGGGCTCCTCATCTCCATTGCTCCAGAAAGCAGGGAGGAGAGCTATTCAAATTAAGGGAGAGGTGTTCAGAGCCTAACCACCCCAGCTTTTCTGCTCAGTTCCACACTGGCTTTGGCCCCCACGTCTAAATGGGGAGAGCTAGTGCGCATTCCTTAGGAGGTTGCAACTTTAAGAAGTCTGGTTTAGCTCTGGAAAAGTCAGACCAGGCTCAGAACTGATCCAGTAGTTTTTTTGTTTGTTTGTTTTGTTTTAATTGGAGAAATTGTGGGTTTACAGAACAATCATGCATAAAATACATGATTCCCATATGTAAATTAAAAATTTCACCTAGTCTTTTTCCAATGGTTGCCATCACACTTAGAATAAAACCCAAATTCTTTACCTGGGCTACTATACCCCGTGGAGATCTCGCCCCAGGCTACCTCTCCCAACACTCCTCCTATGTCTCTCCTCCTTACTCTTGAACTCCAGTCCCCCTGGCATCTTGCTGTTTCTTCTCCTTCCCTGGCACTGGTGGCTTTGATTCCCCTCCTCTGCATGCTCTCTTCACCAGGTCTCTGCTCAAATGCAGAGAGGCCTTCCTTGGACTTCCCATCTAAAATAGCAGTCTCATCACCTGCCTCAGTCCCACTGCATCCTCCATTCCTCTCATCTTGCCTTACTTTTCTTCAATGGATATATTGCTGTTTGACATGGTATCATTTCTTTACTTGTTTACCGCTGTGAAGGCAGGAGCATTATTTTGTTTTGTTGGATGCTACAGTCCCTGGTATATATTAGGCACCCCATAAATAATTATTGAATGAACCCATCACTTAATGTACAATTAAATGAATAAACTTACCATCAAATAAACATCTGTGGCCAAACAGAATGTATTTCATAGAATATCTGAATAAATTAGAAAATATACATCTTCTCATCAAAATCCAACAGGTGACTAACTTTGGTGGTGGCATAGGAATGACAAGTACATTTACAGTAAAGAAACTTTCACAGCTCAATGGCTTTGTATAAGTTGCTTAGCTTCTATGTATCTTAGTTCTCTTAGCTGTAAAAATGGAATAATAACTACTTACAGAGGTATTTGAGGATTAAATGAGATAATGTATATGAAGCCCATAGGCCAAGTGCCTTCCACAATGGATGATAACTATTATTAATTCCTGGAAGCTTTTGTGTAGAATTTTCTTAAATAGGAAGATGCCATTTATTAGATCAAAGTGAAGACCCTTTGGCCTGCAAATATAAGAAAGAGCCTCAGCTGTTCACAAAACATATTGTAAGAACCAAAAAGAAAAATTTTAGATTATTGCTTTGAATCATCTAGACAAAAAAAAAAAAAAAGATTCTCAACATGCTACACAGGTACCATTTTCACTAATGTTTTTGACTTTGGGGAGACTTCCTGGCTTGCCAGAAGAAAGTTACATGAAGGTTGCTATTTTTATTTTGAAAGAGTTTAAGAATTACAAGACATTGCAAAAATAATACAGAGTTCTCCTGTAACCATCAACCAGCTGTCACCAATGATAATATCATACATAACCATAATATACTGTCAAAACCACGAAGTTAGTGTTGGCACAATACTGTTAACTAAGATAGAGAACTTATTTGGGTTTTTATCAAGGATTTTTTAATCTAAGGGTTAGGAGCTCATTAGGATCATGCCTTGTTCCATTAATCAGGCAAATGAGGCACATTTACTAAATAGTATATAAAAAAGCTGCAAATTATACAATTTCCTTCATTTTCAAAGAATTTTAGAATTTAAAAGCATATTAGTTTCAAACTACTAGAAATGTGGTCTACCCATTCTGGAAAAGCAAAGCATAAAGCCCATAATTTCAAAGGGATGTAGATAATAGAATCCTGGATTTCAGTCTTGATTTTAATCTCTAAAGTCAAAGGCCTTCCTTCCCTGAGAAACTAGTTCTTCACTTTCCTATTAGTTCTAGATATTGCTGTGCATTGGTATTGGAAAGGAAATAAAACTGAGGTCAGGCTCAGATTCAAGAAGTATCCCAACTCCAGCTAGATGAGGATTAAAGCAGAGATTTATGGGAGAGTCAAGTATGGGCAGAGGGAAACCACCCCTGAAGCCCAGGGAGGGCCTGTGTGTCCTCTGTGAGGTGTCCTCACAGGTGCGCTCTCCCCAGTAGCCAGCTCTGGCCTGGCTGGTCACACAAAAAGGAACACATCTCAGGAGTCCTTGGCACAAACCAACTTCCCCTTCCTCCCACAGCTTCCCTCCCACCACTTCTCCCCAGCTCTGAATGTGACAAAATAGCATCAAATTAAATTAGCAAAGTCAGTGGAACAATAAGAGGAACAAAAATGTTCCTTAAAAAAATACGAAAAGTACAAACACAAAATCAACTATAGGTGAGGCACTGACATTTTTTTTTGTTTTTAACTGCATGCTTTTGGATTCCCCCTTTTGTATAACAGCACCCTTCAGGACAGTTCATTTAATGTAATGACGTGTGAATTCCAATATACCAGATTTGAGATAATCCATTCTTTGTTACTAGAACCTTGTGACTGAGAACATAACTTTTCTTTTCCAGGGCTATCCTGGTTGGAAAAGCCATTGATTTTGGATAGAACAGCCAGAAACAGCAGCTATGTAGAGTGGGGGAAGCATGGAGAATTTGAGAGGGGAGGAATTTTCTTGTTTGTTTGCCTGTTTTTTGTTTATTATTATTATTGAAATAATGAAAATGCTCTAATAATGATTGAAGTGATGAATGCACAACTATGTGATTATAGCAAATACCATTGGTTGTACATTTTGGATGAATTGTATGCTTTATTATATGTATCAATAAAATTGATTTGTTTAAAAAGAAAGCTTTTCTCAAAATGTGATGATTTTGTTCCAGAGAATAAAATAGATTGAGTATGACAAAATTATACCAAAGTACCTTCCTCTTCCTTAATGCATGGAGTAGAAAAAGAGCACGAATTTGGAACCAGGGGACATGGGTTTGAGACCTAGCACCACAATTTGCCCAATATGTAAACTATGGTGAGTCTTGCTCTCAGTTTCCTCATCCATGAGATGGATCATATAGTAATAATAACTACCTGGAGGGTTTGTTTGGAGACTCAGATGAGATTATAAGTGTGACAGTCCATTACAAATGAAAGATAACTTGATAAGTACAAGTTACTATTGTTTCTATATATGGGAAGAAACATATGGTCAAAAATCCTATTGCAATTCATTAGAACATTTTTACAACAGAGAAATTTAATGCCATCTTCATTATTTAATAAGCAAGATTTTGTTTCCCTTCCTTTCTTTTCTTTTTTTCCTTTTCTTTTTAGCTGGGCAGTGAGAAGGGATGGGAGCCATTTTTCTTCATAAATTTGTTGGCATCTGTAGGGTTATTTTTCTCATGAATGTTTTTCATAAAACTGGATCTTGCCACTGTGGAAAATGTGGAGGGAAAACTTAAAGCCAGTCTGTAAGAGTTTTCATATGTTTTCATGGTAATGAGAAAAATAACCACAACATGGGGAGCTAAATTAATTAAATTTACATGACCTTCATTTATCCTGAGATTATGTCCTTTCTACATTATTCAGTGTAAAAATCCCCTTTCTCCTGTGAAATGATGGTGATAGTGCATGGCAACGTTTTTGTTTCTTTTCAATGTCCTACTCTGCAAAATAAAAAGTTGGCTACCCTGTGTCAGGCCCCAATTATTTTCTGAAATTGGACTGGCCCAGGACACCCCGGGTCTGTGAACCCTTGGCCTGGAAGGTTAATTGGAAATGGCGGTGGGGAAGCAAGTTCATCTGCCTGTGTTTTGCTCCCTTCCCCAGAGCCCGTGGGGCCCACTGCCCCACATCCCGGCTGTCGCCAGTCCCTGGCTGGGTAACCGCGTCCCAGCCTCTTTGACTCCTCATCCCTGTCCCTTTCGCTCTTGCAGCCTCTCCTGGCTGGCTTCATCTTTCTAGACTCAGCTACCTAAGTTTGCCATGTGCAGTGACCCTGTGTTGACCCAGAGCCATGATACAAACTGTGGGATTGTAATTAATCTTTAATTACCCACAGTACTGCAATGAGTCTTCAGCCCTGTTGCTCAGCTATATTCCTCACCAATTTGGTCATCATCAAGGATTCAGAAGGCAGCCAAACTCTGTGCCTGGAAGCCGGGAGCCCCCACAGTCTCTGCCAAATGAGGCTGGCTCTGCTCACTTCTGGGCATGGCAGGATGATTTCCTCCCTTGTTATGAATCAGAGAGGGTGTTTGCACATGAATCATCCAGTTCTGCTTGGGGAGCCTGTCCGCCATTTCTGTTAATCCCAGTAGTTCAGGCTGAATGGATGCTCAAGAACTCTGGGACGATTGCCCAGGGGCAGGGAGGAGGAGAGTAGCATTTTTAGTTTCATATGATAATTCTGAATCCCACATCTTATCCTCAGGCCAAAAAAGGACATGGCAATTTGTTTAGATTTAATAAAGTGATAAGCAACTGGTCTTGATTTTCCAGCAGAAAAGGTCATATCTTACCAGTGGGGAAAATTGCTTCATAATAAGGACAAAAATAATAGCTCCTCCACATGCCAGACTCTGTGCTGGAATGTTCCTGTGCATTATGTCTAATCTTGCCAAAAACCAAAACCAAACCAAACAACAACAAGACATTTTACAGACAAGGAAACTGAGGCTTAGAGTACTTAGGTAACTTGTCCAACTGGAAAGCAGCAGAGCCAAGATTCAAATTCATGTTGCCTCACCCCAAAGCACATGTACTTTAGGAATATTTAATAAGTGGAACCAGAGAGAAATGCCTAGTCTCAAAAGGGAGATAGACTTTTAACTCACTATCATATCTCAGGTGAATCTCAGGTGATATTTTCACCTCAGATCTTAGGTGAAAACTAGTTTTCAAATGATTCAACAAATTTTATTTTTTAAGGACTAAGAAGTTTGTACAAAGAGAATGAAAATACTGACGTCACTAATTTGAGAAAAGGACTAAAGCACTTGAGAAAGTGTTTTATGGACTCCAGAAAAATTTCAGTTCAAATTTGCCTGGCACAATTAGTCAATGTTCTATTCAATATTCAATCCTCTTGCCTGTGGCAGATGCTGGGGAAATAAAGATGAATAATATAGTCCCGCCTTTAAGAAGCTCAGAGATCATTATTATTGTTGTTGTTGTTGTTGTTTCCCATTTAATAAAGTGTCAAACGTTATAATTATAAAGTACCATATTTGAAATTCTTTAGAGCACATTACTAATATTTCTCTGACTTTACAAATCCAAGGCTTGTCATGGCATAAAAGATGTTACACTGTTCAACTTTTGTCTGTGGGAGATGTTTTTTGCTGCTTGATACTTGGGGTATACCTAAGAATTTGGCGTGGGGGGGGGATGTCAAGGAATGAATCTATGTATTCAGTGATTGTGTCTTAAAGCAGAAATGAATGAGCCATAGGAAACAGTCATATAACTGTGTTCCTGAAGCCAAGCTGTGTTTCTAGCTTCTGGAGATGTTTTTAGTCCAATGGCTCTTTTCAGTCCCATTAATTCCTTGAATTTGCAAGTAATTTGCACTCTTTGTTGTGCAACAAAGTTTTGTGGTTAAGACGATGATACTCCATTCTTGAGACAGCCTTCTTCAATCTCCTACAACAGATAATAGACAGCAACTTGCTGCTTGTGGAACAGCTTCATAATTAAAATCCATCGTTCCTAAACTCAACATCTCTATGTCATGCCATCTCTCAACTCATCAGTAAACTAAATTGGAAGTTTGAGCTGGAAGGGAATTTGGAGATTAGCTAACTTCCTCATTTTACAGATGAAGAAACTGACATACAGAATAGTGAAGTGATTTCAAAGATACATTGAAAAGATCTGACATGCAGGATGCTAACAGAGTATAAGATATTTTATCTGGGGAGCAGTTTGCATTATCCTATTTTTGAAGGTTTTTGCTGCTGTTTTATTTCCTATATGTCCTAGCAAGGTTGCTGATGGCCTCATAATTCTTCTAAAAGAGAGCCACTTCCAAGGAAGGCTGTTAAGATTTTGGAAGTACGGGTGAAAGCAAAAGGATAGTTTCGGGTGCGCCTACATGGGTTGAATATAACATGGGATTCCTAAGATCTTTTAAGCATTATGGTTATTAGCAATAGCTACCATTTCCTGAGGGCCTTTTATATGCCATAAATTATACATTTTTAATCCCATTTTACAAATAAAGGAATAAGCGATGTCCTGAGAATGACAGGCTTTGTAAGTGAGATCAGATTCCATGACTCCAAAACTCAGGCTTTACCTCTACATGTGAACTCAAGGGCTAAAATGAAAAGAGGGCATAGTCTCCATTTTCAAAGCATAAAAAATGTTTGCATTGTGAATTTAAGGCTGGAAGGAAGTTTAGACAAAATATCTGAATCAAGTCTCTGTACCTGCAAGAGGGCTTCACTCTGGACCAGAGTCCCCTTTGTCTCACTGCAGCCACTGAATTAACAAAAGTAATCCTCTCTGGCCCATTTCCAGGTTGGCCTTAAAGGAACAAGGAGTATGCATTGAGTAGGGGCAAGAATTTACCTTTACTAATATTCCCTTGCCTGTTATTAATATGTTTCTACTTGACAGTTAGAGCTGAACCTCAGAAAGTACCTATTAAAATTCACACACACAGCACAGAGAGTTAAAGAGGTTTGGCTGTTCCATTTATAGTCCTTCCAGCATTCACTTGGAGCTTAAGAAAAGAGACAATGGGCCTTCCTACAACTCTGCTGGAAAAACAAAAGAACACAACTACATTGTTAAGGAAGTCAGGTAACTGTCTAGAACAAGGCAGCAGAGAGTAATGAACGAATAGAATAGATGTGGGTGAATTTTTTCAGTCACACAGTTGTGTGTGAATTTTTATAAGGCTCCTGTGGATTTCCCCTGGGTGGCCCAGTATCTCACACTCAACCTTAAATAACTTTTAAAGAAGTGATTGCTGCTTCCATATGTATTGCTATTATAATATTAGTGATAACCAAAAATTGCATATGATTTGCATGCTTAAAAACTTTCTTACAGTATATAGTTGTAGTGCATGATCTTGTAGGCTCTGGAGCCAGATTGCCCGGGCTTGAGCCTCAGCTTCTTCCATAAAATTGGTTGATAATAATGCCTACCCCATGGGGCTATTGTAAGGATTAAATGAAACAATACATGTAAAACACTTTGGAAGGTGCATGGAATGCAATACATGTGCAATGAATATTAGTTCTTATGGTTTTTGTTTTTTTGTTTTGTTTTGTCCTTCATAAAAGCTCATATATAGTGGAGTCAGTACTTGAATAAGAGGAAAAAAAGGCTCTTTTCATTGAATGTTTACTTTAAAAATAATAATAATAAGCGCCCTTATGCTGTCTCCTGCTGTCTGGGTGTGAACACGGAACCCGCTCCACGTAGCCAGGAGACCACTATTGCTTTGGTAACTTTCTCATTAACTCCAGTGTTCAGAGTTGAGTCTTCACTTGAGAGCACCTCAGCAAGGTCCCATGCAGTCATCACAGTCCAGTTGCAAAATTAGGAGGAATTGCTTTTGGCATTTTTCCTGCCATTTGATATTTGCAGAGTATTTTGTGAACTCCTGGTTAGCCTGCAAATGCCTGCTGTGACCTAGATAGATGACAAGCCTTTTTGCCACTTACAGTTTCTTCCAAATTGAAGGAGTAACTAGAGTCTGTGATGAAAACAGAACTCAAAAGAGTTTTTACTTTTTTGCTTGAATTCATCCCTGGGATAAAAATGACAATAGTCAATTTGGTCTTTGAAAAATAAAATCAAGAGAATAATAATGCTAATAATTATTGCTAATATTTGTTGAGTGCTTACAGTGTAACAGATGCTGTTCTAAGCTTTTTATGTGTACTGACAACAATCCTATGAGATAAATACTCTTATTCCTTCTATTTTACAAATGAGGAAACCAAGGTGTAGAACTAGATGAAATTATTTGCCCCAAATTGCATGGCTGCTGAGTGGTAGAGCTAGGATTCGAACCCAGGCAATCTCACTCTGGAGCCTACACTCTTCATCACCATGCTATAAATGGAATTCTGCCTAAGCCCATAATCTAATGAAGTCATTTCACACTTTCCCGCACCCTTTCTTTTGTGGGAGGAAACAACTGCGGAAGTTTTGCATAAAAACATATTCACACAATAATGTAGAGGGTCATCAACAAGGTAAGATGGCTTTCTGGGAAGCTTCCCATCAGTTATTTTGGTAAATTTACCACTGACTAGGGTCTTACTTATAAGGCCAGCAAACTGATTTTTCCAGCACACCAAAAAGGAGGCCATCTTTCAAGGGTGTACTCACTCCTGAAAAGACTAGAGGACAAATCATAATGTCAAAATATTTATATATTCTAACATTAACTGATATTTATTGAATCCCTAGGTATTGGTGATACAATGCTGATTCTAACAGTTTCAAACACAATGAGGATGCCTACTTTCAGTGTGCTATTCAACATTGTACTGTAAGTTCTAGCCATAGCAATTAGGCAAGAAAAAGAAATAAATGGCGCTCAAATAGGAAAGGAAAAAGTGAAACTATCTCTATTTTCAGATGATGTGATCTATATGGAGTAAACCCCAAGGAATCAACCAAAAGCTTGTACAGTTAATAAGCAAACTGAAAAAAGTTTTGGGGGACAAGATCAATACTCAAAAATCAGTGGTGTTTCTATATATCAGCAATGAACAATCCAAAAAGAAAATCAATAAAACAGTTCTATTCACAATAGCAACTAAAAGGATAAAATACGTAGGAGTAAATTTAACCAAGGATCCAAAGGACTTGTTCACAGAAAACTATAAATCATTACTGGAAGAAATTTTAAATGACCCAAATAAATGGAAAGATACCATGTTAATGAATTGGAAAGCTTAATATCACTCAGATGTCAGTAACACCCAAAGCAATTAACAGATGTAATGCAATCCCAATCAAAGTTCCAACAGTCTTCATCACAAAAAGGAAAAGCTAATCATCAAAGTCACAAGAAATGTCAAGGGGCCTCAAATAGCCAACACCACCTTGAAACAGAAGAACAAAGTTGGAGGACGCATAGTTCCTGATTTTAAAACTTACTACAAAGCCACAGTAATCAAGAGTGTGGTGCTGTCATACAGACAGATATATAGACCAATGGAAAAGATTTGAGAGTTCTGAAATAAACCCACACATATACTGTCAACTGACTTTTTTTTTTATTTTTAGGAGGTACCAGGGATTGAACCCAGGACTTCATACATGGGACACAGGCACTCAACCACTAGAGCTACATGCACTCCCTCAGCTGACTTTTGACAAGGATGTTGTGGCAGTTTGGCATCGTTTATGAATTCCAAAAACAGATACTGGATTATGTTTGTAAACTGGTCTGTACCTGGGCATGATTAAATTTTGATTAGTGCTTTGATTGGATCACATCAGTAGGATGTCAGTTTTCACAGAGAAAACTGCACCAAAGAGAAAGGAGGTTGGAGTTTGAGCTGGAGCCCAGGAAGTGAAAACACAGGAGAAGAACACAAAGGAATAGAGACAACTCCTTAGACATAGCAGAAGCCCCAGTGAGCTCGACAGAGCCATTTGCCTGATAGTCTACAGCTGGACTTGTGGAGCGAGCACAGCAGCTGAAACGGAGCCCTGGGAAGAAAGGAACCCAAGAAGCCTGAACTCTTGGCAGACATCAGCAGCTATCTTGCCCCAACACGTGGCAATAGACTTTGGTGAGGGAAGTAACTTATGATTTATGGCCTGATAACTGTAAGCTTCTACCCCAAATAAATATCCTTTATAAAAGCCAACAGATTTCTGGTATTTTGCATCAGCACCCCTTTAGCTGACTAATACAGATGCCAAGCCCAATAAATGGGGAAAGAATAGTCTCTTCAACAAACAGTGCTGGAAAACAAGAATATACATATGGACCTAAGTATAATAACTAAACCACAAAAATTTAGAAGAAAAAAGAGGGGCAGCTCTTTATGATCTTAGATTTGGTAATGGATTACTAGACATGACACCATTAGCACAAGCAATAAAAGGAACAATATATAAATTCAACTTCATCCTTCATCAAAATTAAAAACTTTTGCATCAAACAACATTGTCAAGGAAGTGAAAAGACAACTACAGAATGGGGAAAAATATTTGAAAATCATACATCTGATAAGAATTTATTCTCTAGAATATGAAAAGAACTCCTACAACTCAACAAGAAAAAAAGAAACAACTCCATTTAAAAATGGGCAAAAGACTTGAATAGACATTTCTCCAAAGATGATACACAAATAGCCCATAATCACATGAAAAGATGTGCTCAGCATCATTAGCCATTAGGGAAATGCAAATAAAAACAACAATTAGATACCACTTTATACTCCCTGGAATGGCTACTATTTTTTTTTTAATGAAAAATAAGTATTGGGGAGGATGCAGAAAAATAGGAACCCTCATACTTATTGGTGGGAATGTAAATGGAAAGCTGCTGTGGAAAGCAGTTGGCAGTTGCTCCAAACCTAAATATAGAATTACCATATGACCCAGCAATCCCACTTCTAGGTATATACCTCAAAGAATTAAAAACACTGATGTTCATAATGGCGCTAGTCACAATTGCCAAAAGTTGGAAGCAACCCATGTGTCTGTCAACTGATCAATGTATAAACAAAATGTGGTATATACACACAATGAAATATTATTCAGCTGTGAAAAGGAATGAAGTTCTGATACATGCTGCAACATGGATGAACTTGAGACATTATGTGGAGTGAAATAAGCCTGACACAAAAGGATAAATATTATATGATCTCACTTATATGAAATAATTAGAATATGCAAATTCATAGAGTCTAAAACTAGAATACAGGTTACCAGGGACTAGGGAGAGGGTGGGGAATGGGGAGTTAATGCTTAATTGGTAAAGAGCTTCTGTTTAGGTAATGGAAAAGCTTTAGTAATGGATGGTGGTGATGATAGCACAAAATTGGGAATGTAATTAACATCACTGAATTGTATATTTAAAAGTGGTTAAAATGGGAAATCTTAGGTTGTTTACATATTACCAAAATAAAATTTTTTTTAAAAACCCATAGAACTGTACAACACAAGCGTGAACCCTACTATAAACTATAGACTATAGCTAACAGCATAATTAAATATGTTGTTTCATCAATTTCAACAAAGATACCACACTAATGCAAATGTTAATAATAGGAAAAGCTGTGTGGGGGTATATAGGAATGCTGTACTTTCTGCATGATTTTTCTGTAAACCTACACTGCTCTAATAAAAAAATGAAAAAAATTAGATGACCAAATCTAGCAATTAAAAATAATACTATGTCATAGGAAACTGAATGCAATGTGAGTTAAAGATTGGATAATATATTATTGTAATTCACTGAATTAACTGGTATTCCTAGGTATATACCCAGATAAACTAAAAACTTAATGTGACAATTAGAAGTGGGTAAATGTATCAAGAAGGTGCTTCAGCCATGGGGAAAAAAGAATCACCCAGAGACAGATATAACTAACACCTACCTATGCTCTGTCTTTGGAAGAGGAAGTTTTACCTAAAGGATTTGGAAGATTTTCTGGTCCCTGGCTTAGAGATAAATATAAGTGGTAGAAGCAATTAGATCACTGTTGTGTGAGATAGATATTTCAAATCATTTGACCATCCAGTTCATTTAAAACATTATGTTCTGACTCCATATGTTCATCAAGCAATCTCCCATTTCCCAGATAGAGCTGCCTTCCGAAAAGGAATAGACCTAGGTTTTCTCTATTTCTAATTCCTGAGGATAATTTTTGAGTAAATCAAAAAACTAACCTTTGATTATGACTCCTCATGTACCTTGACCATAGGAAGAGGATTTTATGACAACCTGAA
>JAQZBX010039894.1:0-22854 GCA_029593785.1 Cabassous unicinctus
AGAGAGCTGTGCTGGGGCCATTCCCCTGCCTCGTTTGCCACTAATTCATTGGTGAAAAGGGTCTGGGGAGTGCTGGCCTCTGAGAGAATGTCAGGAAGGTAGAGGAAGCCTGGCCTTCTCTGCTCCGCAGCCTCTTAGGGGCAATGGGCAAACACTGCCAAATTGGGTACAGTTTGCCCAAGGTGACAGGATGTCTGAGAATCCAGACTGTCTCCACTCTGAAATCAGAGTGTGCACCCCTCTGTGGCCATGTCCAGGGAATATGTGTCCTCTCTTCCCCCTGCAGGGTTTGGGGTCTCCACAACCATACATGGCTCAGGAGCCTGCACGAATGGCTCTTCGTTTATCCTCACATCCCTCCTATGAGGTAAGCACTGGGATGACTCCCATTTTTACGGAGGAGAAAACCAAGGGCTTAGCAGCTTGCCCAGGATGGAGCTGGGGCTTGAGCCGGGGCCATCCATCCCAAGGTCCCTCCTCTCCTCCTTGTAGCAAACTGATGTCCCGCTGAGGATATGAGTCTGCCTTGGGGACACTGAGCAGGGGATCCATGGTTCCAACCCCCAGATTAAACATTTAAGAAACCGACAAACTCCAGTGCTGACATAGGCAGTTCTAGCACCTTTGGTCCCGTCAGCAGGGGTGTAAGTTGATGCTCCCATTTGCTGGGCAGTAGGTGGTGAGTAACGGTGGTGACAATGGGTAGACAGACCTGCTTTGACCCTGGCTCCAACACTTATTTAATCATTTCATAACCCTTGGTGGTCTTATCCATACCATGGATTAATAGTAGAGCCGACCTCAGATAGTTTTGTGAGAATTAAATAATACAGAAGGGAGCACTTAGCACAGTCCCCGTCCAGTAGCAAGGGAGCCCTCACTATATTTTAGCTGTTATCATTGCTGTCATCGTCATCACCAATCACCCGGATCCAAATGACTTGGAAACAGGCTTCACGGTGTTCACACCCGTTCATTCAGATTCATTCAAAAACATTCACGGAGCACCTGCCAGCATCAGGCACTGTTTCAGTTCTGGGATATGGCAGTGAAAAAAACAGGCCAAGTTCTTGCTCTCAGGGAACTTGCATTCCAGTGTGGGAAACAGAAGCCACACAAGAGAAATAAATAAAAAGCGTGGTGTTTCAGGTGGCGTAAGTGACCCAGGTGAAGAGGAACAGGAAGTGTGTGTCTGTGCGCGTGCACACGGGGTGGGGGTGGGGTGCTTTTAGGAAGGTGGCCAGGGAAGGCCTCACCGGAAGGTGTGGTTTGAGGCCCCTAAAACGTGGAAGAGGTGTGGGGGCAGGCTACACTGCTAACAGGAAGAACATTCCAGGCAGACGGAACAGAAGAGCAAAGAGCCCGCCGCCCTGCGCGCAGCTGGCACGCTGGAGGAATAGCGAGGCGGCCCGTGGGACCGCAGCCGAGGAAGGAGGAGGGGAGGGGGCTGCAGGTCATGCAGGGTCTTGTAGGCCATGTGTGGACTCTGTCTTTTACTTTGAGGGAGATGTGAAGTCACTGAAAGGTTGTGAACAAAATCCTCACCTGGAGCTCTCTCCTTAGAGAAAGAGGAGGCCAGCACGACCCCAAGCTTTGTGGCCTGAGCAACTGGGAGAAGGGAGATGCCGTTTATTGAGGTGGGGGCAGGCCGTGGAGGAGCAGATGAATGGGAAGTACCAGGAGTTCGGCTTTGGAGAAGCCTGTTAGATGCCATAGATCTTCAAGGCTGGGGATGAAAGTTTGGAAATGATCGGCACGGACAGGGTATTTAAAACCACAAAATTAGAAGGGATTCTTAAGTGCCTGAGTTCAGAAGAAAAAGGGAAGTCCTAGGATGTAGATGTGAACCCAGCCGGCAGACGGAAGGGGAGAGGAAAGGCAGGAGAGCCAAGGGGTTACGTCCAAGGCCGGTGACCAGTCAGGCAGGAGGAGCCCTGAGACTGACGGCAGGGTTAAGCAGTGCGAGGCCCTTAAGGACGAGAGGGGTTCCTGGGCAGTGACTGGCATGAAAGCCAGGAGAGACTGGGAGAAGAGGATTGGGAACAGTGAAGTCGGACACCTCTTTCAAGGACTTCTGGAGTCCCAAAAGAGATAAGTATACAAATAAATATACAAACGTGGGTATTTCAAGACTGTTTGGGTAGCGCAGGGTTTCTCAGCCTTGGCACTCCTGGGTTTCTTTGTCGTGGGGAGCTGTGCTGTGCACTCATTGTCGGATGGTCAGCAGCATCCCTGGCCTCTACCCACTACAGCTGTGATAACCAAAAATGTCTCCAGACATTGCCAAATGCCCCCTGGGGGGCCCAACAGTCTCCAGTGAAGAGCTGTGATGTCGTAGGGGCTCTTGGGGCCCTGTGGAGACCCCTTGTTTGGGGCAGTGCACGTTGGTCCCCGCTGCTGGTGGTGCTGGTTGCTGATGGCTCCTAGCTGCCCCCTTCTCCAGAGAATGTCCCTTGGCCAACAGGCACCCCCACCCCCCACCCCGGGAGGTCACTCACCTGCCCCTCCCTCAACCTGTGGCCAACGACCCACTGACATGGTGGCACAAATGGCCGACCTCTTTAGGGAGTAACTCTGCAGTGCAATTCCTGCTCCGGGGCTCCCCGTGGACCAGGCTGAGGTTAGTCTCGAGCTGAGGGAAACTCCTCCACTGCCCTGTCGTGCTTTTCTCACGCCGCTCTCCTGAGGCCACACCCTCAAAAACATTTTCACAGAACCCATCCTAAGACAGTGTCTAATAGCCTACACGCCTGTCAATAGCTCGCCGTGAAACATCCATACTAAGGAATGCTATGTGGCCACTGAAAGGAAGGTCACAGACCTATAATTATGGACATGGAAATATATCCATTACATACTGTTGCAGAAAATCAGCAGGTTACAGAACAGCTAAAAAAGAACAGACTAGAAAGTACAGCAAAAGGTACTATAATATGGTCCCATTTATATAAATTACATATGGATAATGCACAAAGAGATGATGGAAAAGATATTCAGCAAATGGTTAGTTTAATAAGGGTTATTTGTGGATGATGCAGTTGTAATGATTTTTATTTCTTCTTTGTATTTGCTCGTGTTTAATTTTTTTACAATGAACATGTGCCATTTTTATGACATCAATAAAGTTATGTTTTTGGAAAAGAGATAAGATGTAAGAATACTTCATGTCAAAATTTATAGAAAAGAGAAAAAAAATTTATAGACTACAGCCAAAGCCATATTTAAAAAAACGTACAGTCAGAAACTTTTATTATTAAACAATAAACAATAAAAGTAAATGAACTAAAGGATCTAAAAAGAAAAATTTAAACTTCTACAGAAAGAAAGAGAAGGGATGAATAAACCCAAAAGAAGAAATGGATAAATTAAAAAAAGAAAAGTAGTAGAATTGAAACATAACTCAGATGGCTGGTCCTTTGGATAAGACAGATAAAACAATGTAGATAATCCAATAAAATATATAAGTCTCTGGCAAAGATGAACATGAAAAAAGGGGAAAACCCAAAATATACAACATTAGGCAAATAAATAGAGTATAATTACAGATTGAAAGGCTATAAAATTATAAGATAATACCATCTACAATTCAGTGGTAATAACTGTACAGATATCAGTGACATGAACTATCTATTTTATAAAGATAGTATAACCTTGATAGAGAAATATGAGAAATACTCTTAGAAAAAGAAAATTACAAGACGAATTTAACTATAAAAATGTGAAATAATAGTAAATTAAATCCAGCCTCATATTATCATGTGTGTACATGCGTGTATGTAGGCATGAATAAGTGTGTACACACACACACACACACCCCAAAACCAAGCAGAATACATTAATGTTGGGGGATCTATATAATAAGATTCATCACCTCAATATACTGAAAAAGAAAAACTATATGATCATCCCTGTACATGCCTAAAAGAAAACACTCAACAAAATTGCTAGTAATCTGAAAATTTAAGAATTTTTAAAAAAAGTATGCTAAAGAAAATGTACTTCATGTCAATGGCGATCCCCTCGGGGCATTCCTATTAAGCTGGGGACAAGGCAAAGATCACTGATCACTGATATCACCACTATTAAGTGAAAGTTGGACCCAATGCATCAAAACGAAAAGAAATAAGAGCTCCAACCATTGGCAATTATCTTTTTTGGAGATGTGAAAGCATTTCTAGTGTAAATCGAAGTCTAAAAAATAAGAATTTGACACAGCCAGGTAAAAAAAATATATAAGAAATAAATTGATACCTTATTTACCAGCAGAGTTAGAGAACATAATGGAAAAGTTACCATCACAATACCAATGCAAAAATATAAAATTCCAAGGAATGAAATTTGCAAGAAATACAATGAACGCATATGTGTGTGTTTTTGTGTATATGTAACTATAAAGAGAGACAGAAATTATTTAAATAAATGGAGATTCACATTATCTTTTCAAATGGGTAACTCAATAGTATAATGATATAAATTCTTCCCATTTTAATTTGTGGATATAATGAAATTCCAATATTAAAAAATCAATGGTTTTGTCAAAGTGACTTAAAAATTCATCTGGAAGAAAAAAATGGGTGAGATTTATCAGGAAATAATTGAAGAAGAGTAAGAACTTTGGAAAACTTGCATTGTGAGATATTAATACAAACTACAAAGTCAGAGCGATTTTTAAAGTGTGGTGAGGATGTGAGAAGAAAACCAGATCGCTTATTATGAGTACAATTCTTTAGCATATAATAATGGTAACAATTTAAATCAGTGGGGGAAGGGAAGGATTTTAAAATAAATTATATTGATAACCATCTAATCATTTAGAAAAATAATATTAGAATTTATATGTTGGGTTAGAATCTATTTTGTTGGAGAAGGGCTTCCTAAGTATCATATTGAAGGTAGAAACCATAAAGAAGAACACAGATTTAGTTACATAGAAAGTAAAGGTCTTACATGGGAAAAAAAAATCAAACAAACTACATGAAAAGGAAATGATAAACTGGGAAAAAATACATGCAACTTACATGACAAAGGGAAAATATTCTTAATATACAAAGAACTATAAAAAACAAATCAATAAAAATTTACAAATGCCCCCAATCGAAGACAGGACATTGTAAAAGGAAAAGTGAATCACGAGAGAACAAATTAAAGTGGACGGCTGCTGTGCCAGATGAGGTGTCATTGCTAGAGCAGATTAATAAGGTCTCAGGTACCCGGCATGTGGCCGTTGATTCTATTCCAGCTAGAAAAGAGGACCAGGAATAGTGCACATGCATGTGGGACACACAACAATACTCCTACAATTTTGCCTCAGGGCTGTGCTAACTCTCCTGCCCTCAGTCATAAAACAGTCTGAAGAGATCTGGGCATCCCAGAGGCCATCGCACTGATATACTTTGATGACGTCTTCCTGAACAACCAGGGCCATCAAGAGGTGGCTGGTCTGCTCGCCAGAGGGTGGGAGATGCACCATATGAAGATTCAAAGTCCAGAGACAGGGGCACACTGGGGCATCCCCTCCAAAGCAGAAGAAAAACATCTGCATCTTGCTTCTCCTACCATAAAAAAAAGAAAGCAAGGGGCTTGGCAGGCCTCTTTGGGTTCTGGAGGTCACATTCCACACCTAAATCTATGTTCCACCCCATATCCAGGTGACACAGAAAGCTGCCAGCTTTGAGGGTGGCCCAGAACAGGAAAGGGCTCCACAGCAGGCCCAGCTTCAGTGCAAGCAGCCTTGCTGCTTGGGCCATTGGTCCAGTAGGGCCTACAGTGTTGGAGATGTCCTTGGGCCACGGTGGGAAAGCAGTTTGGAGCTTATGGGGGAATCACAATGCAGGCTCCTGGGATTCTGAGTACAGCCATGCCATTTGCACCATATAATTATACTGCTTTTGAGAAGCAGCTCCTCATGTTCCTGGACTATAATACAGATGGAACACTTGATCCTGCATCTGGAACTGACTATTAAGAGCTAGGTTCTGTTGGACTAGCCAAGTCTAACATCAGAAGGGCCCAGCAGCAGTCCATCATAAGACAGAAATGGCCAATCTAGGATCAAGCCCGAGCAAGCCCAGCAGGCAGAGTAAACTGAATGAGATGGGAGCTAGACTCTCATGTCACATATTGCGGATGCACCAATGATCCTTCCTCAGCTCATACCTATGGCCATATTGATGGGGAAGGGGGATGTCCTGTACAACCAGCTGAAGGAAGAGGAAAAGGTCTAAGCATGGTTTGCTGTGGGTCACTGCCAAAGTGGATGGTGACACTATTACAGCAACATCCACGACATGCCTGGAAAGGGAGCAGAGAAGAAAAATCTTCTCAATGGGCGGGGCTGTGAGCACTGCACCTGATCATCCATGTTGCGTGGAAAGAGAAGTGGCCTAAGATTCGTGGGCAGTGGACAATGGTCTGGCTGTCTGGTAAAGAGCCTGAAAGTAAAAGAACTGGAAACTTGGAGAGGAGCTGGTTTGGGACAGAAGCGTGCAGGTGGTGGGTAGGAGTGGGCAAAAAGTGTGATCTGTGAATCTCACATTTTGCCAATCACAGAGCATTCATGACAGAAGAGGGGCTGAACGATCAAGTGGACACAATGGCTCAGCCATTCACATTAGCCAGCTTTCCTCGCCAGCCACCCCAGCACTGGCACTGGGCACACAAATGAACTCAGTGCACAGAAATCCCCAGCAAATCTACCTTGTTCACCAAAGCTTGAGCTAGTGCATTTCTTCAGGCATCCAGTTCTCCATGTGTGTTGGCAGGAAGCAAAAAACAGAGGCAACTCACACAGAATTCTGCTTCTCCCAGCAGGAACACAGGAGTAGTAAGTGGATGTTAAGTTGACAGGGCATGTGAATGGGAGGGGTGGGGTGGTCTTGTACACAAAAGCATAGGGACTGAGGTTTGGGGTTCCCAAGGGAGAAGAGGAGACCTGTAGGATGGGGTAGTGACCATCTCGGACAACCCTCTGGCCCCAGGAGCTCAGCATGGGGCCCCACACTTTGTTGTCACTCTGTGCCTTTGACCAAGACCCAGTTCTCCTGGTCCAGCTGCTCCTGGTGCTACAGATGTCCTGCTTGAGGCTTTTTTACCCAACTGCTCACACTGTATTCTCATGACGTCTGAGAATGGGCTTCACGGCTCACGCCTTCGCTGATGCATGTGCACATGCACACACAAGCGCCTGGTCACGCAGAGGTCCCCGTGCCCTCCCTCACCTGGGCATGGCCTTTCTTTTCACCGACTGCATTTTACTTCTGACTCTGCTTAGGCCTTTGATGCACCATCACCAAGAAGCCTTATAAGGATGAAGCATTCTACAATTTAAGGGAAACTGGAGTCTTTCTGATCCCAGGTTGGGGACTGTCCTCCTGCCAGGGTGTCTGCTTCAAAGCCTGAGCCAACAGGAGGCAGGAGAAGTTGAGAAGGGTCGGGAGCCACAGACAGAGCGCTAGATCCCCTGGTTTCCCTGGGGGAAAGGTTTGCAGCTGTCACAGGTGCAATGAAATCCTCAGCGCAGAGACACAAGCCACAGTTCTGTGTGTCCTAAAATCAAAGAACTCGGGACTCAGCTGAAGATGACCACCATCCAGAGGTGCTATGCGTGTATCAGAATCACCTGGGGGGCTGGTTAAACTACAGGTTGAGGTGTCCCACCCCAGAGTTTCCAATTCAGTAGGTCTGGGATGGAGCCCAAGAATCTGCATTTCTAACAAGTTCCCAGATACTGCTCCTGCTGGTGTGTGGCCCACATTTTGAGAACCACTGGTGTAACAGGTGCTGGGAGCACTGGGTGCCAGAGGCTCACAGCTCCCCTTCTCCAGGGATCTGCCCTTGGCCAGTGGGAGCCGCCTGGCCCAGGAGGCTCCGCATGAGCCCCCCTCCCACTGCAGCCTGTGATCAATGACCGACTCACACCGCACACGGGGGCACAGACGTTGGTCCCCTTGCCTCAAGGTGGGACCAACTCTGAGGTCTAATTCATGCTCCAGAGCTCCTTGCGGGATCAGGCGGACCTCCCTCTCGAGTGGATCTGGATGCCACCTGTAATGTCTAATTTCCTCCGCACAGCAACCCTGTGTAGAAACTGTGGCGTGGAGAGGTTAGGGGGCTTGGCTGCGACCACTCAGCTGGGTGCCCATGTGGCTGACAGCGTCTGACCCCAGAGCCCTCCCTTCCTTCCTACTGGACTCTTCTGACCCGTGGCTCTGACCCGCCACGCCAACACCCTTTTACAGTGCCCATTCCTGGAGCACTTTATAGGCACTCTCTCCCTTGATGCTTTCCACAGCTCCCTGAGGCAATCTGCGTTGTTTCCATTCAACATTTGAAGAAAGCAAGGACTTGCCCCATACATTCGTTAGTGTCAGAGGCAGGACATGGACCCAGGTTTTCTGACTCCTGGTCTCTCCATCAGTTTCTGGGGCCACAGGAAGGACTGGCAATGGCTTAGTCAGAGACAGATTCCTCAGGGATCTGGTGTCCCAGGCCTAATGATGAGTTCTGACTACTCATCCCAAAACTCCTTTCCTTTCTCCTGGCTACCCAGGGTTTGGAGAATCAGCTACTGGGGGGCCAGGTTTCTGCCTCTCCCACCAAACTCTGTCTCAGCCAAGAGCTTTGACCAACCCCCACTGGGTGGGGAGACAGGGGCGAGACTCCCCACCTCCCAGTTTGGAAGTCCACGACTGAGGGCTGGGGGGAAGGGATGTTTCCATACAGTGCTGAGGCACAAGGAACTAGGCTCCCGCCTGCCTCCAGCACTTACTGCTGTGCTCCTCTGTACAAGCCGCTTGCCCTTCTGATCTCAGATACATGTTTGTAAAATGAGCATATTCCATCTCCCTCCCAAGTTGATAGGAGGGTTAGATGAGCTACTGTGGACTGCACTGTGACATCTGGTCACCATCTGGATTACTCTCCAACACGAAGGGGATGGCACTCTACAGTTTATGAAGTGTTTCCACAGGCAGCATTGATTTTTCATTCATTCAGTCGGTCAGTCCATCAACAAACCCTTACCAGACGCCTGCGGAATCCCACATACAGGGCTAAGCACCAGGAATATTTCATCACACCTTTGATTCTCTCAACCATCCTGCAGAGTAGGTATCACCAGCTCCATCTGACTTGGATCTTCACTCCGTCTTTCAGAGAGGGAAAGCAACTTGCCCAAGACCACACTGTGGGGCAGAAAAGGGCCCCCAGACCCCAGGCTCCCAGTTAAGTGAGCTCGCTGTGGCGTCACGCTGCCACCATTACAGCCCCGGTCACAGCTCCTCCAACAGGACGTTCTTCTCCTCGGAACACTCCCGGCCCCTCGGCTTCAAGAGTGCACCGATGCTTTCTTCTGGAGATTTGATATTTAGATGGGTTTTATTTGTCTTGCTGCCTTTTGTAAAGACTCCAGGTTCTAAATGGACAAAGCCGCAAAATGAGAGAAAGAGAGCGCACGAGCCTGACTTTTTATTATCCAGCCAGAGCAGGGGGAAAATGACTACAATAAATCTCAAGTTTTACGTGCTCTAGACATTCTGCGAAGCCAGAGATGGTTTCTCAGCAAAGCCGACGGTACATTAAAAGCTCATTTTCCCAAACACGGTACTGAATATGCACTCGGAGGAAAGAGCCATTATCCGGAGTAATAGTGAAGCTGCAGTTGACAAATGTTGCTGCGATTCTCTCTGAATTCTCCCTCATGACTCGGGAGCAGGTCTCAGAGCTCTGATTCCACCAAGCTTGGCATCCTGCCCAGAATGGAAGTTAAATGCCCACCCCTTGTGCCCCTCATGGCCAGGAGGTCATGGCTCTGATTAGGAGCCTGGCAAGGGGTGGTGGGGGCAGGAACCAGAGGGCAACCAAGTGATCATAAAACACTACAAACTCTTTCTGCAAACCCTAGTGGAAGGGACGATGGCTGGGCCTGAACACGGAGGTTTCCTTTTCTCAGGCTTCTATCACTGACCTCTGACACCAAAGGCCCACCCCAAGATCACCGCCTCCAGGGAGCCTTCCCTGCCGCCACTCCTTTCTGAGCTCTCCCAGCACTGCATCGGTTCCTGGTTCGAAGCTCCAAGCACCTGGCACTTCATGCTGTGGTTATTTATGCACATCAATGACAAAGCAGGTCTCCATCCGGCCTGCTCATTTCCTTATTCATTCATTCACTGCTCATTTGTTCATTCATTTCAAGGCCACACAGGTCAGATCTTGAGTGCACAGGCTGGGGAGAAAGTCTACCTGCGTTCAAATCTTGACACCCCCATTTGAGGGCTGTTGGTCTGGTGCAAGTTATTTTGCCTCTCTGTGCCTCCGTTTTCTCACCTGTAAAATGGCAATAATAATAGTACCTCCTTCTCAGGGTAGTTATAAGGATTAAATGAAATAAATATAAAGGCCTTACATGGGGGCCAGGCACATAATAAGTGCTAAGTGAATGTTAGCAGATGATTACAGTATAGAAAGTTCACCTGTTCATTTAGGAAAAGTTCACTGAGAGGCTATAGGGTCAAACAAGGTACGGTCCCCATCCTCCAGAGTCCAAGGCAAAGAATCTGTGAGCACGGAGAACATGAGCGGTGCTCCAAGGGGCCAGGTGGCATGGTTCTGTTCCCAGAGATGCTGCACCAGGGTCCTGTGTATGCAGCTCCAGCCTGGCTCGGGGGTTGTGAGGTTGGAATGAGACAGCCCACAGGGATGGCCAAGTTGACCTCATGCAGCCCACAGATAGCCCAGTGTTTACTGCTATCTGTCCCTCTGGACTCCCAGGCTGTGACTGCTTCAGGGCATTTTTGAATCTTCTCTGGCTTAGGTACCACTCTGCAGGCAACTATTCACCCTGTAGGCAGACAGTGCTGGACAGGGAGTCAGAGGCCCTGGGTTCAAGTTCCAGCTCTAGACATGAGACCTGGCATGAGTCATCTCTCTTCTCCCATTCAGATATTGAGAGTTATCTGTTTGCAAGGCCCTTTGCTAGATGCTAGTGCCAGAGAAGGGTGTAAAGCTCAAATCCAGCCTTCAAGCTGTCCCAGGCAAGCAACACAGAAGGGCACACACATGGACATCCACATGTTTCCATGAAGTCAGATTGATCCTATCTTTATTTAAAATTTTGATATTTTGTTCATCATGAATTTTTCACACTTATTTTGATTTTTAAAAATACTGTATTAAATTATTATTTATCTAGATTACTGAGATTTTTGGTGCATCCTTACCTTTTGCACCCAAGGTGAGTGCTTCACTTGCCTCACCCTAGTCTTGGTCCTGATCCAGACAGCCTCAGGGAGAAGCTGACTTCTGAACTTGCCCCAGTGCAGGAGGAGGAGTTCACCAGGTGGAGGGGCAAGGGCCTTCCCGGCAGAGAGAATTGCATGCAGTGGGTCTCAACTGGGGGCGATTTTGGCCCCCAGAGGCATTTGGCAACGTCTAGGGACCTTTTTGCTTGTCACAACCGAGGGAGAGGTGCTACTGGCATCTAATGGGTAGAGGCCAGGGACACTGCTAAACATCTTACAATGTGCAGGTCAGCCACCTACAACAGAGTTATCTGGACCCAAATATCAACAGTGCCGAGGCTGAGAGACCTGGGGCTAAAGCCCAAAGCTGTGAAGCATCACGGGGTACAGTGGCACCTTGAGTTGATCCCTTAACCTCTCCAAGTCTGACTTTCTGTATCAGAAAAATGGGGACATCAGTGGCATCTACCCAGAAGGTTCTTGGGAGGATGCAATGGCACCTGTGAATAGCAGGTGCTCAATAAATGCCACAGCCCCATCCCTTCCTGGCTTTGAACATACCCCAAACTTTAGAGCAAACAGTTCTCAAAAGAGACAGCATCCCTGGGGTTCCAAAGAAAACTGGGACATGGAAAAGAACATGTTTTGTTCTTTTTCGACCTTTCTTGTAGGAAAAATTGAGTCTTATCTCTCAGCAAACGTGAGCCTGTTCACAGAGAGCTTGTCTATGTGTCGGCTTATCACTGGCCTGAGTTTTAACAGGGAGTGAATTTTTATGACCAAGTTATAAACCTTTACAAAAGCCATCTTTAAACTAAAAAAACGCTGACAGATTCTTAACTACTATAGCTGCTAAATTAAGCATGAGGAATAGGGTGGGGAGGTTTATGAAAGAAAACAAAAGTGCCCTAAAAGAGTTAGTGGAGGTAAAATAATGTTCATTAAAAATAGAAAAACAAACACACACCAGAAAATCTTTTGTGTTCAACTTCACACTCGTACATCATAATGTTCCAGTAAAAGGCCATTTCCCCCTGAGATAATAAAAGAATTGAATTTTTCCTTATCGGTCATCTATTTTTCGAGCTGAAGCTATTACTCCCGCTCTGGGGTTGCTAGGCAACAAGAAATATTAATAGCAGCTTTTATTAGCTTAGCTTTTGCAGCCGAGTACCAGAATGAGAAAATGGGAAACATAAATGTGTTACATAAATCTTTCAACCTTTCAGAGCCTGTGTTAGTCTCTGTTTTCATAATGATTTATTGAAGTGATGGTTCATTTATGAGAAAAAGGAGTGCAGGATAAGAAAACGGAGCAGTCCCCTGTAGGAGTGTTTGAAAATAAATAATTATAGCAGGGGAGCAAAAGCTGTTTAAAGCCATTTTTCCGAGTTTTATAAAATGTAAAAAGACATATTTCTTTCACTTATTGCCTCCGAAAAGCATGGGGAGGGAGTTTCATCCAGACTCTGCTGAATACAAAGAGCCCCTGGGCCCCTGGTTACCCCCATCTAGGCCCCTCAGAGGACCCATTAGGGAGAACAGCTCCCCTCCCCTCCGTGATTCGTACTGTCAGAGGGAAATGAGACGGAACGTGGCACCCGGAAAAGCCCAAACTTCAGGTATCCCTTCAGGAGCCCCTTGTTTTCACTAAGATGGAGACTGCCCCTGATGATGCAGCTGAGAAGGGTCGGGTCTCAGGCTCTTGCTTTCTTGGCAAGCAGTGGAACTGTGGCTGTGGCTGTCCTGGGGTAATCCCCCCCCCACCCCGCCTCCCACTCTACGCCCCCAGCTGGGGCCCTCCCCCACTCCCCACAACCTCAGCCTCTGACTTGCCTCTTCCGACACTCACTTCTTGGACATTCCTTTTGATGAACCAGTCTGGTCATCACCCCAGCAAGGCCGACCTACATCCTCAGCAGGTCAGGATGGACAGACTTAGATACAAGACTGTAGACACCCAAACCCCGTCGATAAAATAAATTAATAATAGAGTAGCTGACATTTATTGAACGTCCACTTTTTGCCAGGCACTGGACTGAACACTTTACCTACACCTGATCATTTAAACTTCATGAGCTCCTACCAGGCAGATGACATCACTTCCATTTTACAGGTGAAAAACTGAGGCTTGGGGAGGATTCATCCCTGCTCTGGGTCACAGGGCTGGATAATAAATGGTGGAGCTAGGTTTTGAACTTAGGTCGTCTGACCCCAGAGCTCATGACCCTAACCACTAGGTGATTCTATCTGTCAGGGGAGAAAAAAATACCTCACCAAAAACAAAATACAAGACAAAACATTATCAAAATAGATTACAAAAAATAGCCACAAATTCTTTCCCTTCCTGCATCATGCCCTTCTGCAATATGACTTTGCCACTTCTACCATCAAGAAGTGGGGTCTATTTCTCCACTCCTTGTATCTGGGTTTGGCCATGTGACTGCTTTGGGACATTAGCAAACATGATGCAAGCAAGGGTTTGAAAAGTGCTTACACATTGGGGCCTACCCTTTCTCGTTGCTCTTGGGAATCCTGTGCCCATCACCATATTTGAACAAGCCCAGGTCACCATGTGAGGAAAGACCCATGGCCAAGTCATCCTCAATGCTTCCAGCTGACATTTGGCCAAATGCTGACATGTTAGTAAGGCCAACTCAGACCACTCTGCCCCAGTCAAGCTATAAGCTGACCCTGAGATGGTTCAGATCAAAAGAATCTCCCTTTTGCTGACCCACAGAATTGTGAGAAATAAAAATCCTCATTGTTTTAAGCCACTAAGGCTGAGTAGTTTGTTACACAGCCAAAGCTAACTGATACAATCTAAAATAAAACAAAAACATGTTACGCATTAAAAGCAAGAAAATGAATAGGTTGGACTAGGAGGTCTCTATTGCCTCTTGTGGCTCAGAAATTCAGAGGACAAGGGTTGGTTGGGGGGTGCCTCAGGACCAGGAAGGACTCTCTTGGATCTCAGCGTCTAAGAATCAAACAGAGATAGACCAAGCTTCCTGAGAGAGGAGGGATAAAGCAGGGAAGGGGAAGAGACGAAAAGGGGAAAAGGAGGGGATGAGCAGTGAAAGGGAATAGAAGGGGAACTATCAGGAGGTATATTCAGGACGTCCCAGAGTCAGTATACAGGCCCTATCCCAGGCTCTAAGCCCTGGCCTCAAGCTCCAGACCCCACCCCAGTCTCTAAGCCCTGCCCCAGACTCCAGGCCCTAACCCAGGGCTTCAGGCTCTCTCATGGGAACCATCTCTAAATCAAGGGGGTAAAGCAGCAACTAGGGTACCACCTGGTCTCCTGCCCATCAGCCAACCCCAGGACACTGATCTGGAGAGGCCTTTCACTTGGGTGGGAGGTCCCCAGGCCATGGCCTCTAGCATGATCCATGCAGGGAAAGAACCAGTCTTGGCAAGATGCTTTGGGACATGGTCCTAGAGCACAAAGGACTTAAAGGAACCAGTCCAACACTCAGGATTTTGATCCAAGTTGAAGGGATTCAGGCCAGTGGTGAAGGTAGTAGTGGAGGAGGGTCAATCCAACCTCAAACCCATACATTAGTCCAGAGTGTCACAGTTGACCATGCAATTATGTCCATTTTCCTATCTGTGAGTTCACCAGAACTGGAAGCTCAACCCCCTTTCCACCAGTAGAGAAGTGACCTGTCCAAGGTCCCAGAGAAAACAAATAAGAGTTAAAGCTGGGAGGAGAATGCATAAATGCTTGAATAACACTGTCTTAGTTTTCATGGCTGCTAGGACAAATACCACCCAACAGGCTGGCTTAACATAGAAACTTATTGGCCCACACTTTGGGAGGCTGGAAATCACCCAAATCACAGTGTTGCCAAGGCCACGCTTTCTCCCCGAAGTCTGTAGTGTTCTGGTGCTGGCCTGCCACAATCCCTGGGGTACCTTGGCTTGAGTCTTTACGTCCCATCACGTGGCGATCTCTCTGGCCTTGTGTCTGCTCTTCTGGTTTCCACTGGCTTCTGGATTCTTCCTGTGGCCTTTGCAGACTGCATAGAATTTCCTCCCTTTATAAGACCTCTAGTCACACAGATTAAGATCCACCTCTTAACTAGTGACATCTTTCAAGGTCCTATGAATTAAGACCTGAGCATGCCATCTGTGTACACGATCCAGTCCCCAACAGACACCGTGTGCTGCCCCTGTGCTGAGGCCTCAGACTGGACCACACAACCACAATGACACCAGAGTCAGAACTCATTTCCAGTCCCTGTCTCTGCCTGCTCAAGGCTCTCCTAGGAGTTTCTCTGGTCTCCAAAAGGAACTTGCCTGGGGAATGTCAAATTTTGTTCCTTCCCAGGATAATTCTTCCCCGGGTAAGCCAGGACCATGAGTGCAAACATTTCCCAAGGACAACCCCAAATAAATTATTTCAGACTTAAAAGAAGCTGCTTAATAAATTCCACTCTTCTAGTTTCTTTGGATATTTTAGAAACTGATTTATACATACAATATCTCTCTCAAAATGAGACAATCAACACAGGATAAAATTATCGAGTTATGAAAATAGGGGTCAGATGGAGGTGCAGCACTTTAAATTAAACCAGCAAAATATATCTTTCATATTAAATTGACTCTTTTTGTCTTGGAAATGAATGTTTAATCAGTTAAGACGTTGAAGTTGAGAGAAGCCTTAAGCATATTTAAAGGGCCCAGTTCCAATACTGTACAAGATTCCTGCTAGCAGCAGAAAGGCTGACTCCCATGCATGCCCAGGAGGTAGAGTGGGCCAGGGCAGGGGACCAGGAGGGACCAGAGCCTCTGGGATCAGAGCCAAAGAGGGCCTGGCATTGATGAAGTAGCTGCCAAATGCCCTGGGCCTCAGCTGCCTCTCTCAGGGACGATCCTTGCCACATCTCAGCCTGTGCAGACAGCTCCCGAGGCCCTCTGGCCATCAGGGCACCCTCTGTGCCCTCTGCCCTGCAGCCTGGCGGCTCCATCCCTTGATCACCTGGCAAAACTGAGGGGTGGATGGTAGGGGGCAGAGCTGGGTTTCAATTCTGGTTTTGCTACTTACTGGCAGTATGACATTCCTTCACCCATAAAATATTTATAGAACACACTGGCCACCACTCCTTCTATTTAGAAAATAAGCCCACATGTGAGCCAGGCACCTGGTCTGGGCACACACAGCAGCATACGCTGACCTTATCAGAACATTTACTACATTTTTAGAAATGGCCACTCTGCCCGACTCTCCATGTGCACTAGGAGTTTTTCAAAGGCGTCTCCTATGGCAGAGCCCAGAACAATGCTTGCTACCTAGGAGGCTCTCGGTAAAATGCTGTTGCCTGGCTAAGTTCACAGTGGTAGGTTAAAAATGGTCTCCCAAAGATATCAGGTCCTAATCCCTGGAGCCTGGAAATCTTACCTTATTTGGAAAAAGATCTCTGCAGGTGTGACTGAGTTAAGGATCTTGAGATGATCCTGGATTATGTAGGTGGGCCCTAAATGCCACCCCAAGTGTCCTTTTAAGAGGGAGGCAGAGGGAGACTTTGACACAGACAGAGGAGAAGGCCATGTGACCATGGAGTGATGCAGCCACAAGCCACAGAATGCTGGCAACCCCCAGAGCTGTAAGAGGCAGGCATGGTTCTCCCATGGAGCCCGGTATTGATACCTTGCTGACACCTCAGTTTTGGCCCAGAGCTTTGGATTTCAGACTTCTGGCCCCAGGAACTGCGAGGGAACAAATTCCTGTTGTTTTAAGCCACCAAGTTCATGCTAATTTGTTACAGCAGCTACAGGAAACTAATAACATCATCACCTCCTTGGGCCTCCAGATCCTCAGCCACAAAAGAGGTTTTATAGTGACACCAACCTCACCTGGTTCTTATGAGTATTACGTGGGAAATCATCTGCAATGCCTTCTGCACAGTGCTCGACACCTAGTAGGTGCTGACACAAATTCTAGTATCACCTGTAGAGTGTGTGTCCATGCACACACACACACATACACACACCCTCCACCTTCATCTTGCAGTTCAAAAATTTAAAAAAAAAAGGTCTTTAAGGCTCCATGTCTCCCTTTGCCCAACACTGATGCAGGCAGATGTTCTTCTGTGGTTTCCCAGTTGGTCCTGCTGCCCTCCCCTGGGTAATACGGCTTGGCTTATCTTTCATCACACAACGAGGGAATGGACAATTCGGTGAACGCTCACAACTCTAATGGAAGAATTAAGGCTCTCTGAATTTGTGACGCATCTTAAATATGAGTTAGTTTTAAAGAAATCTGGAAAACGATGACAAAGTGCCTATTTGGACAGAGCCCAACAAAAGCATTTCCTAGGAGGGGTCACTAGGGGGTCATCTTTGCTAAACAGATAACATGCTTTGTAATTATTACAGCCATTACATCCAGGTGGTGCTACAAATGTACCTGAGAGTATCTGCCATCTGTTCCTTTAGGCAGATGAGACTTCAGGGAAAACACTGTAATTTGGTTACAGTGGGGATTTATTTTTATTACTAATCATAACTGCAGCAAATACTCACTGGCTGCTTACTCTCTGCCAGACGTTTGCCGAGACTTTACATACATTGTCTCAGAGCCTCTGCAGTGCAGTCTTGAGTGGGTCCTGTTATGATTCCCAGGGCTAGAAAACTGAAGCTTCAAGCTGGAGCCACGATTCCAACGCCAGTCGGTGGGACTGAGCACTGCCCCACACCATCTAGGTTAACCGACGGCCCCAGCGGCCGGCAACGCCATGGCAACACTCACCCCGGCACTCACGGCCCCCGTATCACACACCTGGCCTGCCCTTGCTCGTGTTACCGTAAATCCCGAACTGGGATGGATAGTCGGGAGCAGTGAGGCTTTTGTTATGAAATGAACTGGGAAAGCAGTTAAGGAACAAGCAACCCGACAAGGTGGGACAGGAGTCTGAACTGTCAGGTCCCTTGGAGAGAGATGGGGAAGCAGAAGGCCTGCATTACTGATGGGACCAAAAGGAAAATATCCCTCAAGACACGGAGCATCAGCTTTCATTAAGCTCTTTGTTAGAATCAGAATATCAGAAAACGTGGCTCTTCAGTTGGCTTCCTCCTTCCCTCCCTCCTCTCCATCTAGTTCTTCTCACCAGGCTTCAAAAAAACAAAACAAAACAACAACAAAACAATGTGATGTGGCTTACCAAAATACACAGAGTACACCAGATTTTTTTAAGCAAGGAAATTTGGTGGTAGTAATAACTAAGAAGAGCAAATGATAAATCAAATGTAGTTACAATTGTTAGGATATAAACTGCTAGCCCTAAGGTCCCAGACATCTGCTAGAATTGGGTCACAAATTTGGCTGTGGTCTCAGAGTAGCCATTGCAGAGCTAAACATGCCCGTCCCCAACACCATATGATTCTAATGGGAAAATCAATCAAGCGGCCCTTTCTTCACTGCCACAGATGTGTCCGTGAACCAAGCTGACAAAATGGAGGATAGTTTCCTGCTGGACACAGTGCTTGGTCCAGCGATTCTGGGAGACCAGCTGGAACTGCCAGGGAAGACAGTGGTTGCCAGCAACCATCACGCCTTCCATATGGATGGAGTTTGTCCAAGAGTTGAAGAGAGGGTTGGGGCCCTAGTGACACTCAGAGCTCCTGGATCCACCCATGTTGAAACCCTTTGTCCACTCTTGGATATTTCCATTTATTTTGCTTAAGCTACTTTGAGGTTGGTTCCTGGAATTTAGGAATGAATTTAGGAGCTGTGACAAGTATGTAATATTAACTGTGAAGAAAAAAGCAAAAAATAAAATAGGAAACCAAACCCACAAACCACAGTTGTTTACAAGTACTAAGATTGACCAAGGGAGGTTTTTTCTACTATACAAAAAAAGGTCCACTGATTTTTCTACAGGTCTTGGTTCAAATCAGACATCTACTTAGCATGGCTCTTTATGGCCAGGCTCTGCTGAGCTCTTCCAGCTCCTCCATCCCTCTCTTCTTCCTTCCTCGGCTCCAGGTCCCTCCTCTCCAGTGAAATAAAAGAAGGAACCATGTGCCGTTCCCAAGCACAGCGGGCGCCCTCCTGCCTCCTGCTTTAGGGCATTCTGTTCCCCAGGTGTGGAAGGTCCCTTTCTGCCTTTGCCTGCCAACTTTCTACTCCCCAGATTCGACTCAGTCATCACCTTCTTCCCTGCACCTTAAGCAAGATACAATTAAAAAAAAATAATAATGAGTCCATTTATATGATTAGTCCAGAAATTGAATTGAAATTCAAAAAAACATTATTCCTGTGGGGACGTGTTGATGCAAGTGTGATATATTTATTAAATACAACACAGTACAGTGTGGACTTAGTAAGGGCCTGTGGTTTTCACCTGACTGGTAAAGGGGTCTGTGGAACAAAAAAGGTTAAAAACCCCTGACCTAGAGAGACAGAAAGTTCACTAAAAGCTACCTAGGGCTGGGGTGGTGGGGTAATTGGGGGATGAGGGGTAAGGGATATGTGTTCTTTTGGGGATGATGAAAATGTTCAAAATTGATTGTGGTGATGGTTGCACAACTCTGTGAATATACTGAAACCACTGAATTGTCCAGTAAAAATGGGCAAATTATATGGTATGTGAATTATATCTCAATAAAAGTGTTAAAAATAAAAATAAATAAAAATGAGATTATACTGTTTCAAAAATAGTAATTTCAAGATACTGTAAGCAGACCTCTAGAAGTGAGCAGTGCGAAGACTTTACATTTCCCTCCACACCCACCCCAGTGTTCTGCAGACCCCCAGACAAGCAACGAATTGCACCTAGACCCTGCCCACGAGAGGAGGGTCTGGGCCTCATCAGGGCACTGGCACTCTTTCCCTTCTTAACCCCCTTTCCTGCCATAACCAATAGCCCCCAAGGCTTGTGGGAACCACGGCGGGTGACGGCGACTCACCGTGGGCAGCTGGCCCGACAACAGGTGGCTGTCCTGGGCCAGCATGTTGGACACCATGATGGCCGGGAGGTCCATGGCCTGGTAGGAGTAAGCAGGGAGCAGCCCGCTGGGCGTGAGGCCGTGGCACAGCGAGTGGTAGCCGGCGTCGTGGTCCCCCAGGTGCAGGAGGGCTGGCTCGGGCAGGTTGGGAGGCGTTATCGGGGGGATCTCATAGTCTTCGTTGCTCTCGCTCTGGCTGTTGTAGCTCTACAAGGTCAAAAGGACACGTTGGCTGGAGTCAGTGTCTTACGATCGCAGGACAGGCTCAGCAGCACCAGTAATAGTCACGGCAATAAGGACAGCACCCCCTTGGCAAAGGAGAGAAGGCAGAGGGTCAGGGTGGCCCCTGCCTCCGTCGGGCCCTGGCCCCATCCCCAGATAGAGGCTCGCTCTCTGCATACAAAAACCTGCTCTCCAGGGGGGTGGGGCCAGCTCCTGTTCACCTGCACCTCTGATTTCCCACCTGATCTGGCCGCTCCACCCCATCGTGAATGTCAATGCCCACACCCCAACCATTTTATAGACAGGGGAGTCAGGACCAAGAAGGGAAGTAGGTCATCCACGGTTAGGAGAAGAGTTGGGAACAGAGCTGAAGTAGCCTGACTCTGCCTCGTGCTTTTTCCACTGCAGGCAGACAAGCTGCTCTTATGTGTCCCCAGCTCCCAGCACAGCCTGGTCTTCTCCTGGTCTCAGTGAATGGCACAAACATGCCCCCAGGAGTCATCCCAGATACCTTCCTTTCCTTTCCTTGTTTTTCCAGGAACTTCCAGTTCAATGTTGAGTAGAAATAATGAGAACAGGTAGCCTTACCTCTGCCCTTATCCTAAAACAAATGCTTTCGCTATTTTACCATTAAGTGTGATGCTTGCTGTAGGTTCTTAAAGGTGCTCTTTACCAGGATGACGGAACTTCTACTTTGCCAAGAAGGTGTGTTTGTTTTTCTTTTTTTAGCAGTGCATAGATTTTTGCTTTTATCAAAGTCTTTATTCCCACGTCTACTGAAATGCTCAAATGCCTTTTCTCCTTTAACCCAGTTAATATGGTAAATTACCTCACTTGGTTTTCTAATATGAAAACAACCTTGGGTTCCTGGGGTAAACTCTACTTAATCATGATGTATTGTTCTTTTTATACACTGTTAGGTTTTGTTTGCTGATACTTGTTTAGAACTTTTGCAAATGGTTCACAAGTGGGATTGGTCTATAATTTTCCCTTCCAAAACTGTCTTTGCTGGGTGTTGGTATCAAGATTACATTACCCGTAGAGTGATTCTTCCTTTTCTATATTCTGGAATAGATTAGACCAAGCAAAAGAGAGATGTGTAAACTGGAAGATGGATCTGAAGAAATTTTCTAGGATTCAGCACAGAGAGACAAAGGCAAATATGAAAGACAGGTTACAAGACCCAGAGGATAGAGAAAGATGGACAGAGAGCAGAATAAGATGGTCTAGTGGAAGCCTGCCCAATCAGCATTCTGGAGGAAAAGAATAAGAGAATGGGGCACAGGATAACAGTTCAGAATATTCCAGAACTGATGAAAGACAGCAAAGGTATTGGTGAATTTGTGGTAAATTTTACAATAATCATAACACAAAATGTGTAAGGAGAAAAAAATACTAAACCACAATAACACATAAGAACATGTTCTAACATTCATGTATTGTTTGATAAGTATGCGTGTTAAAATAGCTAGGGGGATTGGAACCCACCACAGTGCCTGCTTCTTGGCAGATAGGCTCTCAGTAAATATTTGTTGGATGAAGTCATGGGGTGGTGGAGATGGGTGGAGTTTGGGTAAAGCTATGGTGAGAACAAGGGGTGCACGGTTCAGTGTCAAGGCTTTTCTCCTTGGGCACCATTTTGAACCTCACCACAACTCCATGGGCGAGAGCTCTAGACTGTCCTTTATAGTCTCAGAAATGGGCTCTGAGAGGGTAAGTGCCTTACCAAGCTCACACCCACCCCTTGAACCCAGAGCCCAAGCAAGCCACCCTTGTTCACTAGCTCCCTCTGCAGGGATGTTGGGGGATTATTTCACAGATGGGCAAACTAGCCAGGAAGAAGTGATTGTGCTGGTGGCCAAGGGCATTCAGAGCCAGCAGAAAAGGGACCCCACTCTTCTGACCCCCAGATCTGGCTCATTCCTACCACATGAAGTTGCTTCTAAGCTGGGCCAGGATTGAGGAGATCCACACAGATTTGGAGACCCCTGCCTCACTTCCCACCCCAAAGTTACTCTTACTGCATGAGCTTAGCCTGCTGTTGGTCCTCTCTGGGCTCAGTTTCCCCATCTGCATAAAGAGAGGAGGGAGGAGGGAGGATGGACTCATCCAGCTCTCAAGCTCCCTGACTATATTAATTTGAAAGGCTCTCCTCTGAGCCCCATGACAGCTACTCATTATCCACGGATGTGAACTAACTCAATGGGTTCTGCAGCTGGTACCTGGAAGTAACAGAATGGCCAGGAGAGGGGCCCCAAGGGAAAGCCAGTCCCTCCTGATCAAGCTCATCACATAGGTGGAAACCTTGGCCTGGCAGGTCTCAGCTCTGCTGAAAACAACTTCCTTGTTTTGTTTGTTTGGTTTTTTTTTTCAAAGCATGTAGCATATGCCAGCACTTCACCAACATTTAACTATTTAATCCTTACAACAGCTCTCTGAGTGA
>JAQZBX010039895.1:0-21374 GCA_029593785.1 Cabassous unicinctus
GAGTCTAAAATATTCACAGATAAACAGAAATTAAGAAAGTATGCCAATAAGAGACCTGCACTTCAAGAAATACAAAGTTCAGTAATGTTGCAGGCTATAAGATCAATGCTAAAAATTCAGTAGCATTTCTGTACATCAATAATGAGCAATCTGAAGAGGAAATCAAGAAAAAAATACCATTTAAAATAGTAACTAGAAAATTGAAATACCTAGGAATAAATTTAACTAAGGACATAAATGACTTATCTACAGAAAATTACACAACACTGTTAAAGGAAATTAAAGAAGACTTAAATAAATGGAAAAATATTCCCTGCTCATGGTAATATCATTAAGATGTTTATATTATCCAAACTAATCTACAGATTTAATGCAATCCCAATAAAATCAACACAGCATTTTGAAAACTGACTATGATATTTATTTGGAAGGACAAGAGCAAAGATATATTGAAAAACAAAAATGAATTTGTGGGAATCATGCTATCTGACTTTAGAACATACTACAATGATACAGTCATCAAAACTGCATGGTATTGGCACAAAGATAAATATTTTGGCCAATTGAACCTAATTGAGAGTTGTGATATAGTTTATCGCATACACAGTTATCTGATATTCGACAAAGCCAACAAGCCTGCTCAACTGTGTGAGAATGGCCTCTTCAACAGATGGTGATTGGAGAACTGGGTTTCCATATCCAAAAGAATAAGAGAGGAACACCATCTCACACTGTATACAAAAATCAACTCAACATGGATCAAAGATCTAAATATAAGAGCGAAGACCATAAAGATCTTGGAAGAAAATATAGGGAAGCATGTACAAGATGTTGTAATAGGAGATGGTTTCATGAACTTCACACCCAAAGCATGAGCAGGAAAAGAAAAAAATAGATAAATGGGATCTCCTCAGAATTAAAAACTTTTGCACCTCAAAGGACATTATCAAGAAAGTAAAAAGGCACCTAACCAATGGAAGAAAATATTTGGCAATAATATATCTGATATGAGCCTAATAACATGCATTATATAAAGAAATCCTACACCTCAGAAATAAATGACAAACAACCCATTTAAAAAAGGGGCAAGCGACTTGAAAGACACTTCTCCAAGGAAGAAATACAAATAGCTAAAAAGCACATGAAAAGATGCTCAACATCACTAACTATTAGGGAAATGCAAACCAAAACTACAATGAGACACCATCTTACACCCATTAGACTGGTGCCTATTAAAAAAAACCCCAGAGGACTATAAGTGTTGGAGAGGATGTGAAAGAATGGGAACACTCATCCACTGCTGGTGGGAATGTCGAATGGTCCAGCCATTGTGTATTACAGTTTGGCAGTTCCCCCCAAAAATAGCTATAGAACTGCCATATGATCCAGCACTTCCACTGCTCAGCAAATACCCAGAAGAATTGAAAGCAAAGACACGCACAATTTTCATAGTGGCATTATTCACTATTGCCAAAAGTTGGAATCAACCCAAATGCCCTTCAACAGATCAATGGATAAACACAATGTGCTACATACACACAACGGAATATTACTCAGCTGTTAGAATACAGTGCTAACACATGGGGTAACATGGGTGAATCTTGAGGACCTTATGTTGAGTGAAGTAAGCCAAGCATTGAACGACAAATATTGCATGACCTCACTGATATGAATTAAGCAAATTGAGCAGTCTCAGAGACCTATTGTCTGGAAGATAGATTTACAAGAAATAGAAAGGGAGAAGAATGTTGTGAGCCAACGGTCATATGGAAGTAATCTATGATAAGGTGAAACTGTGTAGTTGTGCACTGAAGGGATATGACAGGAGGGTAGTGATATTATTGGGTTTGGCAATTCAGGTTTGACAGGTGGGTAGATTGGGGAGTGTGGGTTGGAAGGTCCAGAGAACTGGGGGGAGGGTTGGGAGAGGGACCAGGTGAACACTGGGGATTGGCGGTTCTGTGGTTAAAAGTACAAAGTTGGGAATGGTCTTATAGCAATATGACAAGGAAAAGTTCTGGTTTAGGCTGTTGGATCATGGGGTCATTCGGGAAAGGGTCTACCTATAGCAGGCTTCTAGTGGGCACCATTTTGAGTTTGTGCTCCTGAGAGTGACAGAGTTGGACTCAATTATGTCTTCCCTACACATGGCTCATCTGCCCATTCTATTTAAACCTATACTTGGTGCTGGAGTTTGTAGGTGTATGCGTAGGTGTATGTGCAAAAGACTGGAATCTTTGAGCTCCCCATTTGCCAGATGGGCTGGAGCCTCAGCAGAGTTGCAATACATACTCTCCAGTTCATTGGACTCACTCAGGACAACTAAAAAGGAGGTGAGGACGGACAACCACCATACCAAGGAAATTAGAGGGACTATAACTGCAAGCAAGGGAGCCCCATCCATCGGCTGCATGGTGTCGAGGTGGATACCATGAGGTGGAGTGGACATCACCATTCCAGAATCCTCAGGATTGGGGAATGAACTACAGACTAGAGTGGACTTACTGGTATTCTACAATAGACATATTGTGATTCTAGCAATGGAAGAAATTACAATGTTGATATGGAGACAGAGGCCACTGGAAGCTCTGGGGTCAGGGAGAGGGAAAAACAGTTGTAATGTGAGGGCTTTTTCAGGACTTGGAATTGTCCCGAATGACATTGCAATGACAGATATGGGACATTTTATATCGTCCCATAACTTGCAGAACTGTGTGGGAGAGAGTGTAAGCCACACTGTGAACTATGGTCCATGCTCAGTGACAATGCCCCAGGATGTGTTTATCAATTGCAATGAATGTGCCACCCTAACTAAGGATGTTGTTTATGTGGGAGGGTGTGGGAGGTGTGGGGAGTGGGGCATATAGGAATCCCTATAATTTTTGTGTAACATTTATGTAATCTAAATATCTTTTAAAAAATAAAAAAAAATTGTAAAAAAATAAATATATATATAGAAATACTTTTGAAGTAATATTTTTTTCCTTTTTTTTTTCAGAAAAATCAGCTCAAAAGATCATAATCAGGAATATAATTTTAAAATGTTGTGCTTCAAGTAGCTTAGTTTCCTTATGATGCATGTTGTCTACATTATAGTCAGCACTGTAGCTCTGAAAATTTGATTGTTTGTTGTATGTTTTACTGGAAACTTGAGTATATATTTAAACCACACACTGCTATCAAACATGTTTGTGACAACAGAGCTGTAATAGTTCTCTCTCTGTAATTCATTAGAAACTGAGGCCCTAAATATTTTTGGGTTGAATCACAAACACAAATTTAAAAAGTAACTATTTGATTACTTTGTTCTGATGGGAATGATTGGTGGAGTCATATGACAAGCATCCTTTCTGAGAAAACAATAAGTTTCAATTGAAAGAATAACCAATGCACACTTAATGTATCTTCAAATAAATTAATATTGGATTAAAAATAAACAAAGCAATATAAGTAAGGCAGAAGCAGATGTGAATTGAAGTGATATAACATCATTTCTCAGGGATTTTTTTACTTAGTGTAAATTTAGGAATGATGGTAAATGAAAAATTGTTTCTCACTAATAGAGGATAAAGGCAGTAATAGGAAGCGATATTGGATCTAACATCATAGAAACCCCTGATATTAGGATACTTTTTCTATGGTTTTACTCCATCTCTACATAATATCCTGTTTTAAGTTATTCTTTATGCTACAATTTTTTTCCACAGCCTTAATTATACACTCAATAAATATTACCATTTCTTTACTGTATATTTTTGGGAGTGTCAGAATGGATCTAATCAATTCCTGTGATTGGACACTGGGATGGTAATAATGGAATAGATATCCAAGGTTTTGATCCAAACATTGAAAACGGCATCTCCAGAGGATGGATCTGAGAGTAAAAGTGCATAGGAAGCAAGGATGTAGCTTCTGGTGTTCCTTCACTGGGATTACAGAAGAGGAATTAACTTCAAAATGAAAGTGGAACTTACTATAAATGACGTGAGCTTATGTATTGCCATCGAATCCTGAGTACATGACCTTTAAGTACAGTTAGTGAAAATCAAATTACACAAAAAATAAAAATATCAATATTAGTTTACTAATGAATATTTAGTATGGATCAGTTTGACCATAGTCATGGGCACAGAGGTGAAAATTTTTTTCTACATTTATAATATGGTATGTTGGAGGAGTGATTATTTTCTTTGGGAATATTATACAATATGTTAACAGTGTGAATGAAGAACAAGATATTTTCTTCCCTAGTTTCTGACCTGAGAGATATGGACTAATCCACAACATGCTTATAATGTTCACACAATGCTAAAAAATGCACTTGACTCATATGACCAATTTCTCTCAAACAGTTTTTTGATTGCCCTTTTAAAGTTTTGTTCTCCAAACGGCAGACAATGGGATTCAGCATGGGAATCACAAGAAAGCATGGAATAGATTAAAAAAATATTTGCTGGGGAAGGTGAAGGACAAATAATAATTAGGAAGAGTGCAAGAAGCACACAGTGAAAAGATAGAAAAATTATGCAAGCACGTTTTTGAAAAAATGTTATCAATTGGTATTATACTAAATGATTCCACTGCATAATACATCTTGACTGTTATACAACATAGAAATTTCAGCAGCATTCAGTCTATAGTTCATATCACTAATGTGACTGAGATAATAAGATTTAGGTAAATTAAGAGCTTCCAAAACCTGAAATAAATCCTAATTTTTCCCTGAATTACAGTTGAATTAAAAATATAACTTCATCCATCTAAATCAAAGATTAAGATTGACAAAAATTTTCGTTCATATCAAGTTCAACATCATTAACACAATGTTATTTAGGTTGCTAATATATGAGGTGTATTAAAATATTTTATCATATTAAACTTTTGATTATACATGAAAATGTATAAAATTGAAATAGACTATTTAATTTACCTAAAACAAAATTGAGTTATAAAATTGTAGTTTTTTCATCAAAGCATTGAGCAATGAATGGGCTCCAAACCAGAAAATAAAAATTTCCTCTTTATATATATTCAATATTATATATATGCTTCTTATATGGTACTGAATATATCCTAAACATTATATTGAGTTTAAACCCAATGAATCACAATATTCTATATTATGAGGCACCAAAGTGCCTCTGTGTAACCAAATTCTATTTCTCCACATCTCCCCCAAATAATATTTTATTACACTTAAATTGTATTGATATTCTACAATATAAAATTCTCACATCTCTTTGTGTCTCCGATCTTGTCTGTAAAGCAAGGGATTGGTTTATAATTGAAGATATATCTTATATTAACATGTTCAACTAAAGAAATTCTCTACATCATTCTAAGTCTCTAGAAACACGATTGAAAAAATGTATCGGGTTTAGCCAATCTCCTCTTCAAACAGGTATTTCTGTTAACTAATATTTAATTACTATTAAAAAGGTTGTGTATATGTGTAGCTAATCATAATTAAAGAAGAGATAGAAGCCAGAAAGGACATATTATATAGATACTGGATTTATAAAAAAGCACAATCTCTCTGGTAGACTCAAATAAAATCATTTTCTCACCTAATATAATCAGAAAACAAAGTTGCAGACATCCAGATAACAGTTAAACAAACACCTAGGTTGTGAAGGAGGAAAATTATGGTAACAGCTATTACATATTATTAAGTGGCTAATAGGGGTTAGGGTTGTTATGCATACCTTATTTATTCTATATAACAACATACAAACTAAATAATTCAGCATAGTTATCTGGATGAGAAAAGAGGATCCCTTTGGACATTAACTTGACCAAACCCACAGCATTAGCTACTAGCAGAGCCGGGATTCAAGCCTAGATTTCTCTGTGTATATGAAAAATGTGCATTCCATCCCTGGCGGTAATGATTGGGCCTTTCAGTCACACATTTTAAAAGTTTATTTCTAGAAATATCCTCTCTTTTACCCAGTCATAAATTAGAGCATTAGAAAGAATACCAAAATATGATGCTCAGTACTGTGTGCTTTCTATGGCTAAGGTAACTCTCTGTTACAAACTTAACATGAATGCATTAGATCTTCCACTTGGAAACATGCCAAATAACCTACCTTGAAACTTGGTCCCAGGGATGACCAAATGTTGCATTATTAGCAATATTCAGTATAAGAGGTGGCTTGTCATTGTCCAGGTGAAAGGCAAGGGATACACTGTTATGCTTGTGTTCACAGTACCTCCCTGGTATACTTGTGAAGCATAATTTCCAGGTGAACATTCTATTTGACCAAGACATTTACAAAAATTTTAGGTTTATATATTTTACCTCAGAACAAAACAGAAAGACATGCACAAAAAATTTAAACATAAGTTATCTCAAAGGATTGCAGATATATCACAGAAATATTAAGCATGTTAAATAGTTTCATATTTTATTTGACAGAAAACTTGAGGTTGACATTTCTAGACAGACAGTACTGGAAAAAACTTTTCACCAAGTTTGGTTTTGTTAAGTATTATACTCAAAGTCAGAGTATTTTATCTTTAAAAATAATGGGATATTATTAGAAAAATGTGTGTAAGTATATATACACACACACACATATATATGTATATATGTATATATATGTATATATGTATATATATGTGTGTGTGCGTATGTATATACCATGTAGTCCTTACCTAAGTAATGCCAGTTTGTAGAAATGAAAATGTGGAATTCATGGAATCATATTCAAAAAGCAAGGTGCATATAATTTTTAGAAGGAATTTGATTTTAAATAATCACTTAAAAACATATATTCTGAAAAATAATAATAATGAGCATTCTATAATATTATATCACCCCAGTAATGTAGCCTAAGTTTTTGATTTCTGATATGTCATATGGATCAAATTAAACTGGGACACAAAAAACAGTATTTGATGCATTAAATCTCTCTAACATTGTTTGTTATATACTTAGTACTTTTTCTGTTTTTCTGAAATTAATTTTAAGTAGGAACATAGATTTTAAGCATGATCTGTGCACTCAAAAAATCTTGGTAGAATTTAATGGTTTTGACTGTGAATAGTTAATTTACTGTGCCCTTTTTATTATCTCAAAAAAGTGTACAATAGTAATACCATTGGTATATATTTTCATCTGGATAAATGGTAAAAAAAAGGAAGTATTTATAACAGGGGCAAGTTTATTTTAATTGTGCAATTATGTATAATATCAAATGATGGTTTATACCTAATTTATACTTGGCAGTCTTACTCAGTTTTTTTAGTCATATTTTGTAAAGTCCTCTTTATTCTGAATTTCTAGAATCACTAAAAAAATTTATAAAAAAGCAAGATAATTTGTAAAAACAAATACCATATTGAAGTCACTTATTGTAAGCATCGCCTTTGATTTCTCAACAGTTTATAACAGTTAAATAACATTATGAGAAGCAGGAATAATACAAATGTACCTGACTTCATCTTTATGGGATTGACAGAATCTGAAGAGATCCAGCGGATCCTCTTTATGCTGTTTTCCTTGATATACCTGATTACCCTGCTGTGGAATGCAGGGAAGTTACTAATAATTTGCTTAACACCACCATGTACTTTTTCCTCAGTCACCTGTCATTCCTTGACCTCAGTTACTCAACTGTCATCACACCTAAAACCTTAGAGAACATAATGACTTCCACCAAGTTTATTTCATTCATAGGCTGCTTCACCCAGATGTCTTTATTTTTATCTTCTTGGGTGTCACTGAATTTTTCCTTCTCTCTTCAATGGCCTATGACTGCTGTGTAGCTATCTGCAATCCTCTTCACTACCAGGTGGTTATGTCTAGGATACTCTGCCATGTCCTTATCACTGGGTATTACATGGTTGGCATCACTAAATCATTAGTCAATGTTGTTTATATGAACAGTTTGTATTTCTGCAAATACAATATAATCAAACACTCTTTCTGTGAACTGTGATTTCTGTGATTGGAATTTAATTCCAATCTCAGCTCTTTCCTGCACTGACACTCTTGATATCGAAATAATGATATTCATTGTAGCTCGCTTGAATGTAATAGTGTCTCTTATCACAATCTTTGTATTCTACTTGTCCATTCTGTCTGCTATCTGGAAAATTAATTCCACTTCAGGAAAGCACAAAGCCTTCTCTACTTGTGCCTCCCACCTCCTGGGAGTCACCATCTCTTATGGAAGTACAATTTTTACTTAATTAAAACCAAAGAAGTCCTACTCTTTGGGAAAGGATCAAGGGGCCTCTGTGTTTTATACTATGGTGATCCCCACGCTGAATCCACACATTTATAGTCTTAGGAACAAATAAGTGGAAAATGCTTTCATTAGAGTCATGCAGAAGAGAAAGGACTCCAGACAACAAAAATGACTGCAAGCTGAAGATTTAAAATAATTTCTTCTTTCTTTCCTATTTTGTATTTATTTGTTCACTCCCTCTATATGCTAACATCCTTTAATTAATTTGCATTTCTGTTGAACCATATCCTACCAGTCCACACATGATCTGGAACATTTCCAGGGATATGTTTTCAGAAATTTTCATAGCAATTAGAAACCAAGAAATATGGGTTAACCTCTAGTTAAAATATCTGTGATTTTAAGGGCAATTAATGTGAATAAAATGTGCTGTTATCTTTCAAATTGTATCATAGACATCTCCATACATGTTCCAATTTCAGAGAATTTTAATATGGAGAACACTTTCAAAAGTCATTCCATTCATTCAATAGAAATGAAATCTAACACAATCGTAAATAATGCTGTTTTGGACTGAACAATCCAGAGTTTATATTCTATAACTGCCTTGTTTTTAGATGTATATACCTTAGTAAGTTACTGAAACTTTAAATATATTTCCCTCAATTGTAGAAGAAAAATAATAATTCTGAATCTATATTGTTATTGTATAGACTAAATGAGGATGAACAGAAAGTTTTTAATCTAATACTAATGTATTTTGGCCACCATCATCAGAATAGTTACATTCTTGCAATAATTGAATACACAATAGCTTTTGTTATGAAATTCTTCACCGGTGTTTTATAAATAAACTTGATTAATCTCATTCTAAGCCAACAAACAGCTAAAGGTAAAAGAGTATTTCTTATTTGGTCTTAGAGCAAAGTAGCATATTGTAACAGAATTAAGTTTTAGAAAAAAGTATCCGCAAACATTGAAGAAAATTTGGAAAATATTTTGAACTATTAAAGAAAATAGAAATATCCCAACCATTTTTTGTAATTTTTTCATGGTATTCTAGATTAATCATACAATATATGTCTACACATATTACCTAAATATAATTTTTTTGTTGTTTTATTCTATTCCTCTTTTACTCTTTTTGGTTTCCACTCATTACTATAAACCTTCAGTAATTCCTATGTCATTTGTCCATGGTAGATAATGATTTCATGGGCCATGGATGTAAGCATGGATCTCAACTAGCAATGCTTTATGACCTGAACTTTTGTCTGCATGTAGTAATATCTCTTTTGTCTACTTGCTAAAGACTTAAATACCCTACCACTCAGTGATGGGTCTGCAAGCTTGATTAATTAGTCTTACTTTGTTTAATTTCAGTATAATAAAAAAAATTCCTTTTTCTTGATTTCTTTAAGTGTGTTCTTTTAAAAAATAGTTATTCAGTAAATTCTTGGCTCGTTTAAAAAAATTTTATTAGAGAAAAGCTAAAAATTGATAATAAATTCAAACTTTGCTTCATCCCATAAATTTTAGGTAGGTTGTTAAAATTTATTTTAAAAAATTCCTCTACATATCTGAAATTAATTTTAATTTTCTGTGCTGTCCAGTGTATAGTTAAGATTTATTGTCTTCATTTTTCAAGTATTTGATTTTTTTATATAAACTTAAGCAATGGTTATATATATTGGATTTGAGTGATGTGTATTATTTTATTTTATATTAAAGTTTTTTCTTTATAGAATTATATATGCTCATTTTCTTAAATGATTTTTAAAAGTTCAATCTCTGTTTTGGGAGTAAAATGTTAACGACTTTCACTAGTTCATTACCATTCATTAATTTATTCAAATATTAAATTTTGCATTATTTTACTTTATAGCCTGAAATTATGTTAAAATTTAAATTTTCCTTGTATAATGGTCATATAAATTTTTGTATTATGACTCATTTTTGTTCTGAAATCAATCTTGTCTGGAATCTATATTTGTTGCAATTACTCTTTGTTTTTTTTGCAATTAGAGATAAATTTGATTAACTTTTATTTTTATTATTTACTTTTTATTATTCCCTTAACTTACATTGTTCTTTCTTTTTCTAACAAATTATTCCTTTTTATTTAACAATCTGAAGGAAAATGACAAAAAATTACTTTGATCTAAATGATAACTGTATTTTTATATACACTGTAATTTTAAAATAATTTAAACATTATTCATAATTTCAAAGGCTTTGGGGAAACTTTCCTTATTAAATTTAATTTTTTAAATTCTGTTATTATATATACAAACTTTCCTTGTTAGATTTAATTTTTTTTATTCCGTCACCATATATGCAATCTAAATCTTAAATTTAATCTTGGAATGCTTGATAGAATTTTCCTGTGAAACCATCTTTTCCTGGGCTTTCCTTTTTTGGGAGGATTTTGATTACTGATTCAATCTCTTACTAGTAATTGGTTTATAGATATCTTCTATGTCTTCTGAATTAATGTATGTAGTTTATATGTTTTTATGCATCTTTCTATTTCATCTAGGTTATCTAATTTTTTGGTTTATATTTGTTCATAGTATTATCTTTTATTCCTTTTTATTTCAGCAGGTTTGGAATTAATGTTCCCTTTTCATTTCTGATTTTTGTTATTTGTATCCTCTCTTTTTTTCTTTGTCAGTATACCTAAAGATTTGTCAATTTTATTGTTCTTTTTAAAGAACCAACATTTGGTTTTCTTGATCTCTATGGTTTGTTGTTGCTGCTGTTGTTGTTCTCTATTTCATTTACCTTTGCTCTAATTTTTTGTTAGTTCCTTCCTTCTACTAGCTTTGTGTTTAGTTTGATCTTCTTTTTCTAGTTCTTCCAGTTCTTAAGTTAGTTCGCTGATTTGAAGACTTTTTTCTTTTTTAATGTAATCATTTAGAGTTACAAATTTCCCTGTAGGCACTGCCTTGCTGCGTTAGGTTTTATCATATAATTAAAAGCTCTTCATATTTTCTGGTTTTTTTTTTTGAATTGTGTTGACTGTGCTTTCAGTTATGTACACTTTTATGATTTAGAATATGTATCTTGTTTGTTACTGTTGATGTGTTGTTACTCTGCAATCTGCCAACATGTTTTCCTTTTTCCACGGTTGTGGTAGTTTCACATAATATTTTCTCCAAATTCCAGGTGAAGGGAAATGTGCTATTTTCACATATGGAAAATAATTTCCAAATTTTTGTCATTTGGATTTTTGTAAGGAATAATTCAATTTCCTTAAGAGATATAGGGCTAAGTCAGGTTACCCATTTCTTCCATTGTGAGCATTGTAAGGCAATGTATGTGTCGTCTAAATTATGAAGTTGAACCAAAAAAATTGTCCATAACATTTTTTACTATCCTTTTAATATTTGTATGTGACTATAGTGATATTAATTTAACCCCTTATATTTGTAATTTTTGTCATCTCTATTTTTAGTGAATGTCCTAGATGTGATTACATGCATGTTTAATTTATCATAATCAACCTAAAATAATATACCATATAGCTTATAATATTATAACTGTAAAGCAGTAGAAATTCAATTCTTCCTTCCCATTGTGTTCTTTTTGTCACAAATTTTACTTTCCTACTTGGTTTAAACCAAACAATTTATCAACCTAGTTTTGCATTATGGAATTATTTTTAAGGCAGTTAAAATTTATAAACCTAATTGTTTGAATTTCTTAGGTTGCTAAAAGAAGTTTCCATAACATGGGTTGGCTTTTAAAAATGCAAATTTATTATCTTATAAACTTACAGTTTTAAGGCTGTGAAAATGTCCAAATTCTAGATGGTGCTTTCTTCCCAAAGACCAGCAACTGGTGATTCTTGGCTCCTCTGCAGCTTTCGAGGGCACATGGCAGTGTCTGCTCGTCTCTCCCTTCTCTTCCAGGTTTCTTTGACTTCAGCTTTTTACATCTGTGGCTTTCTCTTTCTGTGTGTATTTGTTGGACTTATAAAGGACTCTAGTAAGAGGATTAATACCCATCTTGAATGAGGTGGGTCCCAACTTAACGGAAATAGCCTCATCAAAATATCCTACTTACAATGTGACCATGTCCACAGGAAGTAATTAAGTTTAAGAACATGGTTTTCTGGGGTATATACAATTTCAAACTACCACACAAGTATTTGATATACGTACCTTCTTTTTTACATTTTCAATGTCACAAGTCTATGTATAGACCCCAGAATCCTTCTGTTATCATACTTCTGCCTAGATAATATTTGAAACACAAGTCTGCTAACAATAATTTTTATGTGTGTGTTGATTTTGCTAAAAAGTCTTACATTTGTTCTTATATTTGAAAGTTATTTTCAGTGGTTACTGAATTATGGAATGTTTTTATCTTTCAATACTTTAAATATATTTTTCCATCATCTCTCTTGTTTCATTATGGATGACAAGTCTCTTAACAATAATGTTTTTTTTCCTTCTATATATAAAAGTATTTTCCTCTGACTGCCTTTGTAATGGTATACTTACCTATGTTTTTCACCAGTGTGTCTGATTAACCTAGATGTGTTTTATGGTCTGTTGATTTTCCTTTTGGATTTGTCTTTCCTAGCAGTACAGTAACATTTGTGGCCCTAAAGTTTACTATCTTTCCTGATTTTGGTAAAATCTTGACCTTGATCTCCTTAAATATTTCTTCTGTTTACTTCTCTCTCTATTCTTTTTGTAGAACTCTATCATAATGTATATTAACCTCATATTGTACCAGAGCTCTTGGAAATTTTCACTGTTTTTTCTTTAACTTTTACTTTGGTTCATTGTTTTTGGTTTATCTTCAAGTTTACTCATTCTTCCTTCAGCTGCACTGACTCTAATGAACCTGGTGAAAGAGATCTTTGTTTATTATATTGTGTTATGCTTTTTAAAATTTTATATCTAACATTTCATTGGACACAACCTTATTGTACCCATGTCTCTGATGAAATTTCTCATGCAACCAGTTATGTTATTTGTCCTTTCTACTAGATCTTTAAAGCTAGCAATTGTCAATGCTTTGTAGCAAAAGGCCACCAGGAACACCTGTGTTTCAGCAAGTTGGCTTCATTACTCACTGCAGTGAGGAAGAACTCATTCCATGAGGAAATGTACAGTTTCTAAGTAAGATGGTGTTATAAGGAAACTTTGATAGGATTTAGGCTTTGGTTGATTAGGAAGATGGTATAAGGAAACAAAGGTCTGTTATAGATTGGATGCTGTCAAAAAGCAGAAGCAATTCTATGACTAAATATCTCAATAAATCTTATCTATCATTTATGGAAGAGTAAAGTAAAAATAAATCTGCATTTGACAAAGTAATAGCAGTCTCATTTAGTAAGAGAGGAAGATGTTTGGTATTTTGTGGGTTGCATGGTGGCCTTGGCTGAAGGTATCCAAGCCTGTGCCCAATTGTTCTCATGAACACTTGGAAGAGACTTATAGAGAAGACATTGAGTGTATGCAAACGCCTTGATTATAGGTGCTTCTACTTTTTCCAACTGGCATGGTAGCCCACATTTACCTTTAATCTTTAAATAATTTAGCTTATTTCCTCATACCTTCTGATTTTCTTGTTCTGTGCATTGAAAATGTAATGGAACCTCAGAATCATTATAGGTATAACTGATATCATCCATTTTACTTTTACAATGTTCTTCCTCTTCATCCTCTTTTATCTTTTCCTCTTTGTAATTTTCTCCTCCTTCTCCTTCTTCTTTGTCTACATCTACTTTTACTTCTAGTTTTTCTGGCATTTTCTTCCTTTCCTCCTTCACTTCTTTCTTCATCTCTTTATCTACTTCTTTTAAAAAAAATCTTCTTATTATTGATTACCAAGGCTAAAACCCTGCAAAATTCTACATGCATCAACCAACTGAATAAGTTCTCAAATGTAGTGGAAAACAATTCTCCCTTACTTCTTAAATACATCTTTTCTCAGTTATTTCTGCCTCTGAATTAAGGAAGGACTTTACTTCCTTAATTTCCTTTTCTAATATATGGTCAGGAGATCTGATAATCAGTGAGCAAAGTGAAAAGATTACTTTGTTCTTTCATTCTGTGTATTGATTGCTTTTAAGCAAAGACTCTGTCATCATGAAACTTAAATATGAAAGCTGGTTCACTCATAATAGTTATGTGAACTTGACAAATTATGTAATGTATATTTGTCTCTGTTTTCTCATCTGTGATCTGTGATGATAGGTAATACTAGACTCACCTCTTGGAGTTGTTATGAGGATGTAGTGAGTTAGTCATGTAAAACATTTATATATTTCTCAGTAACAAATAAACAAGTGCTAACTATTGCTATTTATTATTACTCTGTTGGAATTTCTATTCACACAAAAACTACACTGTATTTACAACCCACAACTTTCTAAAAAGTTTCAAAGAACCTTAAATAAAATTAGAAAATCTCTCAGAGACCTTGAGCTTCTTTGACCAAAGCTACTCTCACTGGCCATTATGGTCACATGGTCCCTCAGGGACATATCAGTTGTCTCCCTACTAACTGGGAACTGGAAGCTCATGCATTTGGGGATTTAACCGCCAATACTAAACTTTGTCCTTCTCCATGCAGATCTGGGGAAATATTGCAAGGGACTCCTGTACTGTATCCAGTCCTATCACCAACAAGTTAAGGCTTTCTTACCATAAAACATCTTCTTAAACAGCCTCTTTATTACCTTTAACAAGATGTTTTGATTTTTGGAAGACACATCACAGAAAAACTGTCCCTGATTCTCAATGCAATGGGCCTTACCAGGTACTATTAATAAAAAAAGAAAAAAAAAACAAAACAGAGCAATAAAACTCCAACAAGTCAGTCCTTAGGTTCATGTTTACCAACCAAATTAGCAATTCAGAATTCCACACAGTTGGAAGGCTACTCCTATAAGGGACTTCAAGCTGAAGATTCACAGAGATGCTTTAGAAACAGACACTCTTTGGTGTGCAAAGCTATCCCAAGACATTTGGAACAGGTATATGACAACAGAAAATAAACAGTTTCCACCAAAGATGATATTTGAAGAAACTTATTTGATTCCTGTTTTTTAAAATCTGTTTATTTATACTCATTCCTCTAATTTTCTATAACCTGCTGTTGTCATCCACCCATAGTGGCCCTTTTACTTTTTTCTTCCCTAATTATTATAATTGTTATGTCAGCAAATTCTTATTCTAATTCCATTCTTAGATTATTCCTAAGTGTTGCCACTGTCTTCAATCTTACTGACTATAGTATATACAATCCATCAACTGGCCCCATGATAAAAAACTTTGCGCAATTCTGATTTCATCAAAGGAGACCACTTACACCTACATGGATAATTGACTTTAAACAATTCAACCTCTGACTTTGCTAACATCCCTCTTTCCCAGAAAGACAAAAAAATTATTATAATCTATTGATCAGATCTGCATTACCATAATCCTTTGAGCAAAGTAGTGCTTTATATCATAACATTGGACTTCCTTAATCTAAGAGTAATAGTACCATTCCACTACAAGAGAATTCCCCACTTGTTTTACAGCCTCTGCATTCCCCAGCTATATATCATTTTACTGGCACCTTTCTCTCCATACTTTTCTCCTTTTCCATCCTTATTTTCTTTTCTACATCTCCATCAAAAACTACAAAACTTCATTTCCTTCCCTCAAATAGAGTTATTATTCCATATATCTTTTTGTCCTTCCAAAGCTAGTTGTCACCTTCTATTCCAAGCTGCTGCCCCGGATAGGTTTTGTCTTTTTACTGCTAATCAAGGCATTTTATAAGCAATAAAAATTATCTAAGTAGGAACATATCATTGACACAGAAGTTGTAATAAAAATCTCTACTTCATTTCACAAAATATGCATGAAGTTGGATTAATGAAAATGTAAATATCAAAAGACTTACTTCTTTAAAAGCAATTCTAACCACAGAATAGTTGAGATACAATGGTGAGATGAGGTTTCTAATAATTTAAGAAAAAAATCATTTCAAATATAGTTCAAAGATCTAATAAAGTACATTGTTGAATGTTAATAGCTATTGTTTATTCAGTCAAAAAATAGTTATTTAGATATAGACTCATAAGATTATATCATGTTATTTAGAACCTTTTATAGATACATGTTAGAAACAGTCATGTTCAAGAATGAATGCTTAAAATATTGCTTCTTGATCAACAAAAAAATCAATATGACTCTAAACAAGGAATTCTTCATTTGCAATGGTACCTTCCACTGTAATTACTTTCTCATTCTTTGCCTCCTCCTTCATGTGTTTTCATTATTTCATCAACATTTTGTTGTTAATTAATTGCAAAACAAATTCTAAACCAAAAGGCACTGTAAAAAGCCATTCGTGACAAACACAGTGATGAAAAGAATGTCTCGTATTGTGTATGACCCTGGGATACCACACTGGATTCAGGCTAGATCTCAGCTACTTTGCCCCACCTGCTTGCTTGGGAGCATTACCATAATCTTTCCATCCTATCAATACAAGAATACTGAAATATTAAATTTGTATGTGTTTATTGGTCTCTTTCACAATCTCTGAATTTCTTTGTTGACATGAATTGTGCTTAACTGAATTTCAAATTCAGTCCTATATTTGAATATTAAATTATAATAACATATCAAGATAAATGAAAAGTTTAGTTCTATCAAATTAAATCTGATTAAATTATTTATCTCAATCCTTACCATATGAATAAGCACATATAAGAAAAGATATCCGGAGTCTGAACTCTTTGTACATTGATGGTGGAATGTAAATTGATAAAGATAATCTTAAAAGGACACATTAAAATTAAATTTGTTTCTTTTTCCTGAATCAGGCATCCAGTTCTGGATATATTTCACAGAGTTATTCAATCATGGATCAGCAGAAGGTCACACACAAAGTTGTTAAATGTGGTGATGCATCCAGAATTTAGAAGTTAGGAAGTAGCTGAATGTTACTTAAATAGCAAAGAAAATGCACTTATTAATTGGGATAGATACAGATTATAGCAATATCATATTACTATTATGTTAGTGGAGAAGAGAAGGCAGCAAATAATTGGTGTATATATAGTAAAATAAATAGATCTCAAAAACATAGCTGAATGAGAACATTAGATATCAAAATGACATGTATAACAACCTATACATGCTCATTAAAACATATGGTATATTTGTTAAATAAAGATTATGCCTTTTTTAAGGACATAGATCAACCTTTGAACAGGAAAAGAAATAAAAATAAGAGTAATACATATTCATAACTTATATTCTTTCTGAATCTTTTAAAAGCACTATAGGACATGTGGAAGAAATCTACTTTCACCCTCAGATATAAAACTTGGCAGGAGTCTGTGGAAAATGCTGAATATTGAATCATTTTTGGGAGATTAAGGCGTGTATCCGACAAATAATATATTTAATTCAAGGTGTTTGATAAGGAATAGTAAAAAGTAATACAAGAAAACAGGGAAATTATAAGTAAAACAATGTTTCTCAATAGGGAAATCAATAGTTCCCTGGATAATTAACAAAGTCCCAGTGGCATAATTCCCTGGTCTCAGATGCATTCAAGCCCCCAGAGTTATGGCTGAAATAAGAGAGACACTCATAATTCCTCTCATCTTCAATGAGGCTAGCAACCACATGGGGGAGCAATAACACACTACTCATTTGAGGTAAGAGCCATAATCTCCATGATTATCAGATTAGCTCCAGTGACAATTCTTGACTCATGTTTTCGATTTAAATTATGGGTATGACAATAGTACAAATTCCAGGCTCAGCACATTATACTATACATATTAATATTCTCATTTTATACCAATGTTTTCTGTAGAAACTTGGTTGTTTTTAGCAGCAATATGCTCTTTGAAGAAAGCAAGCAACCTATTTCAAATTTTTTATGATTTCTATATTGATATAAGAAATCTAAATAGTGAAAATTCTAGAGAAAGGAGTAAGCATTGTTTGAAAACTTCATCTAGAATGTGATCTCAGCAAAGATGGTGATGGTCAAGTCAAGGTTATTGATTATGAATAAGTGTTTATATTTCACATGATAATAGTTTCCAATGTGAGCTCCCAGTTATTCAATAATGTGATATTAGCATTATTATAATCCCCTATTAATTGCACCTATGGAATTTCATTTTTTCCGTGGATATTTGTGCCCTCATTTTACCAATACCACATAAGAGACAGATATTTTCAGAGTTTAAGTTTCCCCTTAAGCAGATGCTTTGACAAGGAAATGGGTATATAATGTTTAACTGGAAGGTTATTCCAGGAAACATAAATGAGGGAATGGCAAATGTGAGAGAGGGAAGGGAGAAATGCTAACAGTGTGCAATAAAGAGTAAGGTACTTCTGTAAGCAAGTAAGGATAAATTACTTGAAATGCTTTGAGGTATCCAGCAGAAATCTCAGAATTATCCCAAAGAAGGTTGGAGATGCTGCAGCTTGGACACAGCTGCAGGCTACATCGGAGTTGGCCCATTGAGATAGGAAGTTGGGAAATAGATGTTTGTGCAACAGTGATATTTGCATTAATAAATGGATAGCAAAATCATGATAAAATATTACATTTTAGCTGAGGCTAATATATTCATCAGAGCAGAATAATAAAAGGCCTTGGACCCTACTATTTTTGTATTAAATTTACTGGCTTTTCCTACAGATAGTAATGTTCAAGCCTTGGAAGTGTCCCTGAATATATTCCTAATGAGTGCCAAACTTAGCTTAAAATCAACACAACTAAAGGATCATGAAGATTCACCCTTAGAAGAATTATGTCAGGTATGTATATTCTGATTTCATTATTAGTGAACTTGCCTCACTTTAAACATTCCATAGATTTAGACTTGGGCATTCCCTTTCTCTTCCCAGAAGATACCCAAATGCATTAAGGGAAGTGTTCATTCTGATCTGTAAACCATGTTACAAATCGCACATTTCACAAGCAAAAAGGGAAAATGTGTTTAGGGATGGAAAAAGGATGAGACTTTCCCATACATCTCCACAGGCCTGTCATATGGCACAACTGCAATGAAAACTTATGTATCTCAGGCAATATGCTATTGTCCATGAATTAGAGAATCTGGCATAATGGTATATAATTATATTGAAGCACAACTAAAAAAAGTATTCAAAGATTATCATTCATCCTCAAAGGTTATTTCATTCACTAATGTCCCTGTATTGTGAACTTAGTGTTTCCCTATTGAGATAATGCACTGTATTTTACTCAATAAGGAGTGGAACATTTATAAAGGCTCGTGGCCCCATTAGCTGTGTTGATTGAAAAGACTATGAGCATTTATCCTCTTTGTTTTTTAATTTTAAAATAATATGTGTACATACCTCTGCTGATGCAAAAATCACCCAAAGTCCCACTCCTGATGTATTGTTATAGTCATTAAAGATTCTTTCTTCCTTTCTACTTTTCTCGCTCTTCTGTTCTTTTTCTTCTTTAAATGTGAGCATGTTGACGTTAATCTGACAAATCTATTAATTTCAAGTAAGAATATTTGTATATAAAATATCTAGAATAGCAAATTCATATAGACAGAAAGTCAATTATAGGTTTCCCTTTAAAGTTGATGTTAATGATATGTTAATATTTTTTCAGGATTTTCATGTCTATATATGTGAAATCATGGACTGTAAATAATGATTATATATGTTAAATTAAAATAGTATTATGCTAACATCCTAGGATGAATTGCAGAGTAGTCCTCGTTTTCTGTAATTTGAAAGAGTTTGTACAAAATATGGATGATCTCTTCCTTGAATGTTTGGAAGCACTTGCCTTTGAAATAACCTGAAGGGAAAAAGAGTTGTTAGAGATACTGCTGTATGAAGTATCATGGTATAAGTTAAAGAATGTAAGAAGAAACAGGGGAAAGTGGATATTGCCTGTTTCTTATAAACTACCAACTTTTGCTTGTTAAAATGTACATGGGCAAGACAAATAACTTATTCTGTCCAAATAAAGACCACTAGGTGTGACATTTAAGAGTACAATATTTTGCTTCTTTTTCATTTTGAATGCTATTCTTACATTTTTATTTCATGCTCCATCATGCAGACACAAAATTTGAATTAACAAATTTTATTTTGAGGGTTGTATTTTCCCTAACTTTACTTCCCTAACAATTCTTTTTCCCTTTATTATATATTACAATATATGAGGATTCACATCATTAAAATGTGACTTCTGATTTAATTAAAATGAAACAAAGTAAATACAGTTATAAATTTAGTTTTTTCCTTCATCAAAGCATTGAGCATCGAATGGGCCCAATGCCATCAGCTCTTTGTATTTCCTCTTTAAGTTATACATATGTTTGCCACCTGACACTAAATATATTCTAAAATATTGTTCCATTGAGATTAAACCCAAAGAATTAAAGAAAAACCATAATCTATCTGGAACACTCAAATAATATCGTTTCCTCTTAGTTAGAAAACTAAGTAGCAGATGACAGTGAAAATAGTTAATACAAACACTGAGCTTGTGAAGAAGGAAAGCTATGTTAGCAGCTACCACATATTATTAAACAGCTATTAGGAGTAAGGAATTTTCTTTTATATCGCCTTATGTAATCTACGTAGCACCATGAAAACTAAATAAATAAACATAATCTTATCGAAGAGAAAACAAACTGGTTGGACTTATACATTGATCAAAGCCACACAATTAGTTACTAGCAGAGACAGGATTCAAGCCAAGATTTCTCAGACTCCACATTCTAAGCTATTTCCACTCAACCATAATGCAATCCTATTGTGATCTGCCAACATTCTGGAATTTTAATCTCAAGAAACAACACAAAAAATATCCTCATCTATTTGAATTCTTTTTTGAAGGTAAGAGACCAGGAAATTAAAAGAATCAACAACAAAAAATAAAGTGGCATCCAGAACTATTAGCTAACCTGGAAAACAAGTTTAAATTATGTTTATCTTCCACTATCGAAAAAAAAATCTCAAATTAGCATATATCCAAAGGACAGTTGACATTTAACAATATCTCCATTTACAATTTTACCTGATTTTAAAATGTGGCCCTTAATTTCTAGTGTCTCTATTCTGACTATTATCTTTCATCACAAATATTAAATAAATTTCTAATTTACATCTATTGAAATGAATATATAGACTG
>JAQZBX010039896.1:0-22862 GCA_029593785.1 Cabassous unicinctus
CAAACCACCTCTGCACCCATTAGAGAGGGTTGAAACAATGGCTGGTGCCACCTTTTTCAGAGGTGGGTTGAAACAATATCTGCCTTCAGAGCTGGGACTCAGTGATCCAAATTTGCTAATCAAAAGCCATGATCAGGGAAGCAAATGTGGCTCATGCGATTGGGCTCCTGTCTACTATATGGGAGGTCCTGGGTTCGTGTCCCAGGGCCTTCTGGTGAAAGGAAGCTGGCCCATGCAGTGAGCTGGCTTGTGTGGAGAGCTGGCCCACTGGTGCAGCAACAACAAAAAAGAGACAAAGAGGAGAGACAATGAGAGACACAACAAACCAGGGAGCTGAGGTGGCTCAAGTGATTGAGTGCCTCTCTCCCACATTGGAGGTCCCAGGATCAGTTCCCCATGCCTCCTAAACAGAAGACGAGAAGAGCAGACACAGAGGGCACATAGTGAATGGACACAGAGCAAGAAAACGAGCACAAAAACAAGGGGCGGGGGAATAAATAAATAAAATAAATCTTAAAAAAAAAAAAAAAGCCATGATCAGTGATCAGTGTGCCCACCCTTGTTCTTTGGAATGAGGATTTTTTATGTCCCTTTCTGTCAGCAACAGCTAGCTTGGGACACCATCCCACTGTGGCCTGCTGCTAAAGCGGGGAGTGGACACCGGTAGCCTCCACGTGGAGAAAGTAATTTACTATTCTTTACTATGGTTTGTAAGTCTCTTCCTCCCACTCTTTCCTGGATGCTGTAGTGTTCCTCTGGCCTCCAGAGTTTTAAAATAATTGTTTTAGACAACTCCTACCTGTTTAATAGTTGTGGTGGAAACACTGAGTCGTACAGCTCCCTACTCTGTCATCTTCCCCTGAAGTCCACTGTCCATGTGCTTTTATTGCAAAAGAATCACCAATTTTGATGACTTTGGAAAGAAAATCCAAGTTAGAATAAGACCAGGAAGTTTTTTTGTAGATTTGATTATACATTATTTCAAGTATAAAGTGTTGTCATCTGATTGCTATGAGCACAGTTAACCACTGGATGTCAGGATTCCTCCAGGTTGACATAAGGCTTTGTATTTATCAGGGAAGAAAATAAAATCATAATTTAAAAAAAAAAGAGATGGATTATCTGCCTATTTTGGTAATGATTTTGCCTCCATCATCTTTGAAAAACATTGCTTAAATAAAATAGATAATTTGAATACTGATCATCTCAAATGTAACAGAAATATGGCCACTTTTATTATTGAGTTAAGTGATAGCTAACATTTATTGAGTATTTACAATGTACCAAGCACTTTTGGACTATTTTATATGAATTAATTTGTTTAATATTCACAGCACCCTGTGAGGTATGTGCCATTTGTTATCTGCGTTTAACAGATGAGAATACTGAGCTCACAGAGGTTAAGTAACTAGCCCAAGGTCACACAACTACTATGTAGCAGAGCCAGGATTTTAACCCAAACCGAGTCCAGAGGCCTTGCTATTAGCCCATGTTCTATGTTGAGCTTTCAATATGCTGGTATATTAGTTTGGTATTGTATTTGTCACACAGATAACAAAGTAAGAACTGAAAATAAAGGCTAACATCAGATTTGAGAAAGTTTAGGAGATTTGGGGGGGAAATATAAAATGTTTAGGCATCAGTCAGACACTGGCAATAACCTAAGAGTACATATATCTACATGAAATAATTTCCATCAGATATTTCCAGGATAATCATTCACCAGGAATGCTGGTAGAAAAGAGAGGAGGTGAAGAAATTTGCCTCTATAATACTCAGTTCTAAAAAAAAAAAATAACGTGAACATTTGTTTTCTTAAAACAAGTCCATCTTTCATTCAACAAATTCTCGTTGAACACAGCCTGACTCTCTTCATGGCACCGAGACAAACTAAATCTCCGCCCTCACGGAGTTTACATTCTAGGAGAGTGACCTAGAATGCTTAACTGAAATTTGAATTTCATTTAAAATCACCAGTTGCTAAAGTGTGCATACATTTTTTTCAGAATAATACTATTCATGTTGTTCTGAAACAGCCTGTATCTTACAGGTCAACCCACGAATACTGTTTTTACTTTTCGTATGTTTTTTCTATTCATTTTAGAGAATCCTTGTTCATTAAAGCATTTGTGTCGGTTAAAAATTCGAAGACTTATGGGACTCCAGCGACTCTGCCAGTCGGCCTTAATGGAGAAGCTTCCTCTACCACCAACTCTTCAAAGATACATATTATTTAAAGAGTATGATCTGTATGGACAAGAGCTAAAATTGCCATAACTTAAAAATAATATTTAAAAATGTGATTTTTCCTTATTCCCTCAGAGCATTTCTTTGGAGTTATTTTACATTGTTAAGTATATTGAAATCCATTGACAATTTCATAGATGGAGCATGTATTCTTAAGGGAGCACCATGTTTTACATCCTGGAAGAACTTTATATTGTAATTTTGTAAGAAATATTTTGCATTTGAATTTCTATTTATTATCTTCATTAGCCACAAGTCTTCAAACCCTCCCTATCTAGTGGTTCCTATATAAAACATTATCCATGAATCAAGTCTCTCCTATGTTTAAACAAACAAACTTTCTCAAATTCACATTTCCTGCCAGTTGCTGGCCTATTTCTCTCCCCTCTTTTTCAGCCACACTGTATGAAAGAGTTCCTCCTGCCTGCAGGTTCCTACACTGTAATATGGCTTCTGCTCCCTCCACTAATATCCTCAAGGCCCCTAACAATTTCCTTGTTGCTAAATAATGTCAGTGAACATTCTTCAATCCCCCTTTCAATTGTTTCCTGCAGGATTTGACACTGTTGCCTTCTTCCTCCTTGAAATGGTCTCTAGTTTTCATGCACCTTGCTCTCTTGGTTCTACTCCTACCTCCCTATTGCTCACTCTCTGGCTATTTTCTGGGTTGCTCATCATCTGCCAATTCCTTTATGTGGATATTCCTAGTAATATGTCTTTAGTCCCCTTCTCTTCTTCTATGTTCTCTGGGAAATTTCATCCATTTCCATGGTTTTAATTACTATGTGCTGGTGTCTGCAAAATTTATATCTAAAACTCTTAATGTACTCAAAACACCTATAAACAATTGGCCTAAAGGACATTTGAGTATAAAGACACCTCAAATTCAATCTGTCCCGAAATGAACTCACCACTTTCCAAGGAAAAGCCTGAACATCAGTTTTGACACCTTCCACCCCGTTTTTATTATACAATTTTATTAACAAGTCAACAAATCCTGGTAAGTTTGCCTCTTGAAGTCTTCTTTTCTGGCTATTATCTCCTTTTTTCTGGGATACTACAGTGCTGCCTGACTGGCCTCCTGCCTGCTGTTTTGCCCTTCCCGACACACAGTCTACAAACAGCAAAACAGAATCCCAGAGTAATCTTTTACAAATATAAGTGTCACTCCCCTACTTAAAATCATTCCTATTGCTCTTAGGATAAAATCCAAACTTCTTACATCACCCCTCGTGATGAAACTCCTGCCTTCCTCTTTAGCGTATTTCTTGATATTCTGCTCTTCCCAATTCCCTTTAACCATGTTAAACACCCTTCTATAAGTTTATTCTTTGAACAGTGATTCCTATTCTTTTAGGTTTTATAAAGCAGTAGTTTTTGTTTTGTTAATTTTTAAATTAGAGTCATCTATTTAAAAAAACTACTATTGCTGTAATTTCATAGAATAGGGGCCATTGTAATGCCAGAAAATAAGATGGCTGTAAACTTAGTCATTAAAATTAAATGTCTTTAGATTAGATAAGACTTACTAATCTGTGCTCATTTCACCATCGATGGGTGAAAATTTGATTTTGGTCCAACAAATAGCTGAGGACCTTTGTTTGGGAACCACTGCTATAGAATAGACCATGCTCTCTTTCATGTCCAGGTCTTTGTGTTTCCTTCTTCCACTACCTGGAACTCTCTACCTCTTTCTGCTCCTTTTCACATGATCAACACTCTCTGACCTTACAGAGCTTATCTTAGATGCCACTTCCTTTGGGATAGTTAACCACAGCACTGCATTTCTCATGCCATCTTATAGGTACCTATTTCCCATTTGTATTCTCCACTAGACTGTAAGCTCCTTGAGGGCAGGGCCTACGTCTATCTTGTTTTCCAGTGTTTCCTCATGGTTGAATACATTCCCTAGCACATAGAAGGAGTTGATTAACTATTTGTTGAATATTTTGAATGAGTGAATATTATATAAGACCCAGGCAAAAATAATCTGTGCTCTCATGGTGAAATAATAATTATGAATCACTGAAATGGTTATGGAATTTTAATAGTGTAATTATTTGACATTTATTTTTCTTAGATTTTAATAATGTGTTAGTCATATCTATTTTTATCTTAAGCTAATACATTCTTTCAATAGTAATATCTCACTGGTTTGTGAATTTTTCAAAGTGTATCTTTTTGAAAGATAAGAAAGAAAAATAACTATAACTGGTAACTTTGATTTTAACTTCTTGTATTCTCTAAAGTGTATATTTTATGTAAATTAAACTCTTATGTATTTAGTTTGAACTGTTATGTTTTGTGTACAGTATTTCATAATCCCTTTGTTGATTCCTAGTTGTAATTAAAATGCATTGTTTCTTATAAATATTGCTCTAAATGAATAATAATGAAGATGTAAGTCTGCTATGTGATACTTCAGATATTAAATAAACTCTAGTATACTAAAACTTTGACATTTTCTTTAATCCAATTTTGTGTAAATACATTTGATACTTCAGATATAGAATAAACTCTAGTACACTGAAGCTTTGACATTTACTTTAATGTATTCTTGTGTAAATACGTTCAAGAAATGATTGAATGTAAAGTTGTAAATTAACTGCATGTGCTATGTTTTAAAAATGAATCAGTACTTCTAAACCAGGAGCAAAATGTATCCTACAAAACTGATGCAATCATACTATCTAAACAGATTTGATCTTTCTCTCACCGTTATTAGAATTTTTTCTAGCAGTATTTTTAAGGGGGCTGAATGGTGAAGAGGAAGTAATTTATATATAATTAGGATTCTGTTTCTCTTAGAATACGACACTTTATGCAAGAGAGGGCAACAACTAACTGCTCCTTCCCAGAGAGGCTTAAGGGAATTCAAACTCACTATAGGAAGGGCAAGCAATCTCAGGAATTTGGTGCCCTGTCAGGGGGTCTTATCTTGGAATATATGCTCCTCAATGTAACAGAGTTAGACTCATTTTTAATTTCCTTACACATAACTTCTTTTGTCCTTTTATTTGAACCTATAATTAGCACTATCCTTGTTAAATATATGTTCCAGAGACTTAAATCTTCAGTCTCTTCATATGCTGACTGAGCCCTGAATCTCAGCAAAGTTGCAATACTTACTCTCCAGTTCATTGGACTCACCCAGCACAACAAACAAAAGGATGGTGATGGACAACGTTCATCCCCAAAAACAGAGTATCCACAAATGCAAGAAAGACAGTTGCATTCATCTCTCCCATGGGATCTAAGCCCCTCTCAATCAGAAACAGTGGGCATCACCATTCCAAAATCCTCAAGATTGAGGAATGAACAAGCAAAATGGGGGAATGCAACTATGGACTAAAATAGACTTGTTATTATTCTAGCAATGGAGGAACTTGTATCATTGATATAAAGGCAGTGGCCACCAGAGGTTCTGAGGGGAGGGAGAGGGAAGAATAGGTGTAACATGGCATTTTTGGGACATTGGAATTGTCCTGCACAGCATTGCAATGATAAAGGAGATTATACATTTTGTCAAAACCTATAAAACTGTGCAGTGCAAAGTGTAAACTATAATGTAAGCTATAGGCCATGGTTAGCAGCAATGCTTCAATATGTGTTCATCAACTGTAACGAATGTACCACATTAATGAAAGATGTTGTTAATGGAGGAAAGTGTTTGGGGGAGATGAGGTGGGGTATATGGGAATCCTCTATACTTTTGATGTAACATTTATGTAATCTAAGGCTTCTTTAAAAATAAAAAAGAAATTAATTTTAAAAAAGGAGAGAAGTCAAACCATTCAACCATGATGACTGTTTAACCACTGTATAATCAACATGATAGAATTTGGATGCCATCTTCCCATGCTGGTGAGATGTCTGTGGCTGTTTCCGTCACTGGGTTTTGTTTTGTATCATTCAGAGAATCTGAGTTGAAAGAAGCAGATCTACATTCTCCCTTGATTATGTTTATTTTGTTTTTCAGTAGGCAATCATTAAATAGTATTTCCACTTCTGGCTTAAAATAATTTCAATAAGCACATTGAAATGAAGTGCTCCCTAGTCAGTTTACTCAGTCACAGGACATATTGTCAGGCATTAGGATGACAGTGTAGGTGTAAAAATGATTGTGTAAGCTTTGTGCAAGAAACACTTTAGCTTGCTTACTTACCCCTTTGAAAAAACCAGTACATATGGATCAGACAGCATTGAAATTCCAAAAAAGATGGAGTCTTTTATGACACAGAGAACATAATTTAGCTTTGGTCTTACCATTGACCTTATACCAGAAATTCCTATCCAGATTTTGGGTTCAAGTCTTGTTATTCTTATGTACATAATCACCATCCAATTCAGAAATTATTGAGCACATGTAAAAACCCTAAATTATTTCAAGTTATTTATGGAACAGAATGAAACATTACATGCACATATCCATACTTACATGTACACAAGTACATATATATATATGGCATATACATGTACAATATGAATACATAAATATATTGTTATGGGGTGTTATGGCAAAACCATATGGATGCAATAGGTGAAGACATATATTTTGTAATCTATTTAATAGACTAGAGTTTGAATTTGGCTCTGTCAATTATTAGCTGCTTGATTTTGAACATGTTAGGAGATAAGTGTATAAAGCACTGTATAATATGAAATAAATGCATGTGAAACCCGAATTCTCATTACTTTTATTACATAGTGGCAGTGGCAAAGCCAGAGATGTGAAAGTCAAGAACTTTGATCTTGTGGTATATATTTGCAGATTGCCTTGTTCAGATCTAAAAAATATTTAAAATATTGTTAAGGAGGTATAGGGCATCTCATTATCATTTATAAGCACTTTGAGATAATTTAGAGAACGAAAAAATTAGGAGAGAATTGTCCCTAGCATATAAAACCCCACATCTTAGTAGTGCTTAGTAGTGCTCTGATCATCAATCCTTGACAAAGGAAGAAAGGACTTCTCAGGGGAGAAGATGTGTAGAAGGAGTAGACTTGTTTGCCTTCAGTGGCTTGTGTTATGTAACCTCAGGGAGCACTGGAGATGGCTGAGGATTTGCTGTTTTCGGAAGGAGATAGTCTAGTAATTTGAATCTGGGTACTGGGAGCATCTGAGTTCTAATGCTGAAAAGGTCAGTGACTTCACCAGAGGCACTTGCCAGGTACTCACATTCTATGCTTCAGGTTCCAGTAAACTGGCAACAGCCATTTCTCTGGACCTGGAAGTCCTCCATCCTGGGATTGCCCAATGAAATTTAATGTAAAACTTCTTAGGTAGAAAGTGTGAAAGGGGCTAGTTGTGATACTTACGTTTGAATTGAGTGAGTGTGAGATACTGGTATCTGGTTCCTTTTGTTTGAAACAAGTCCCCACTGGCTTCTCAAGGAAATTATTTTTTAATGCTTTGTGGAAGTCAAAGAACTAGGTATGACATACAGTGGTTGGCAATCTATGTTCCTGAATGTCTGAATACCCCTAACAATCGAGTTACCACAAATAGTTTAATATTGTTTCAATGAAATGACAATTTCATTTACTTTTCACTGGAGGATGCTAAAATTTGCTTAGACTTTGACTCATTGGAATTCTCTCAACATGGGCTCAACTAGGCCCCAAGTCCCCCCATTCAGGATATGCCATCACAATCTCCTGAAGTATCCAGGATGCCAAATTGAATCTGCTGGCTGGAGGGTGCCCTGATTAAATCTGAACTTAAACTATACTAAATATGATTTTCTACTGTGATCCTAGGATATCTGAAGACCCTCTCTTCAACAGGAAACAAAGCCTTTTTGTTTGACAATCAAAAATAAGGCTTAAGGGAGCAGATGTGGCTCAGGCAGTTGGGTGCCCACCTCCCACATGGGAGGTCCTGGGTTTGGTTCCTGTTGCCTCTTAAAGAAGACAAACAATGATCAGACAATAAGCAAAAAACAAAACAAAAGGAAACAAAAAAACTAGCAGGGAGTGGATGTGGCTTTAAGCAGTTTGGTTTCCTGTACCTCTTAAAGAAGAAACAGACAATGAGCAGACAATGAGCAAAAACAATAAGTAAACAGACAATAGAGCCATCTCAAGGAGGGAAAAAAATTAAGGCTTAAAATGCAAGCAAAATTTAGAGAAGGAGAATGATACTAAAACCTTTCTAGATAACAGGCTTTGGCAAGAGGAAGATGGCAGAACACCAAGTCCACAGAAGAAAAAGGGCAGATATTTCTTGCAGACCAGTCTTAATCATTTGTTCTATGAATATGGAATGAATCTAGGGAAATAGCAATACCTTTTCTTTGTCCTGTGCTTTCAGTTTACAAAGCATTCCATTTAATTCTGACAATTATTCTAGGAGCAGGGCAGGGAAGGGGTTAATTATTTCCACTCTATAGATCAGGAAACCAATTTTACAGTTAACTAAGTTAATAAATGGCAGAAATGCACTCATCCTGGGAGTCCTGACTTCAAATCCCAACCTTTTCTCACCCCACCCATTTTTAGCTCATCAGGAATAAGAGGGCAGTATTAATAATTGTCAAAAAGTGAAAACAATCCAAATGTCCATCAACTGGCAAAAAAAAAACTCCCCAAGTTTGGCTTAACTGTACAATGCAATATTATCCTGTAAGATGCTACAACATGGATATATCTCAAAAAACATTATGTTAAGTGGAAGAAGCCAGACACAAAAGACCACATATTGTATGATTCCATTTATATATAATGTTCAGAAAAAAGGCAAATATAGAGAGACAGAAAACAGATTGGTGATTTCCTTGCTTGGAGTGTAGCAACAAGGGTTGACTGCAAATGGGCACAAGGGATCTTTAGGTAAAATAGAAATGTTCTAAAATTGGGTTGTGGAGGTAGTTGAAAAGCTCTGAAAAGTTACTAAAAAATTTTGTACTTGGATGATATTTAAGATACACCTTAATAAATCATGTAAAAAAAAATAGGAGGAACATGTCTTTCATTGACATGTAATGTCATGGTTATGACCTTGGTAGGTGGCCCCTAAACAATGGAATCATCTGGCTCAGAAGAAAGCAACTGGAAGGCACTTGGTTCTTGTGCTAGCAACACATGATTTATTACTTTTGTTCAACTGATAAGACAAGCTTTCAAGGGCAGTGCAATGCCTGCTATCTTTACCAATCTTACTGGCCCTCAACCCAGGCAAATGCAGCCTGCTCTGCCTGTCTCTGACACTTTCATGCTGGTTGTAACACGACTTTCCCACCTTTTTTGATTATTTGAAAAACAAATACACAAAAACATACAGATTGGAGAGCTAAAACTGAAGGTTACCTGTCCTTTTAAGGGCATGAACTGGCAAGAGATAATGTTACCAGTGGGATGGATCTTTTGTAACATGCTTGAAGAGCAGCTCTGATTTCCTGGGGGTGTAGCAGCCAGGAGAACAGGAAGAAGTGGAGGGGGCACAGGGGCTCAGAGGAGATGGGGGGAGCGGGGGAGAATGGCACAGGGAATGAATTCATGGTGCAAATCAGAGACAGCAAACATTCAAAAGGCTACAGATCTGTAGAACACGGGGGAACTATGGAAGTAAAAGTTGGGGAGGAACTGTGAGTCTGTGTGAAAAGATAGTGCCTTTGATTTTATGGTAAAATAGCAAAGGAAAACATTCAGTAGCCAGATACCAGCTTTCAAGCACAGACTGTCCCATTATAGGGCACGTTGACAGAAATCACCTTTCTGCTCCCTCTTCTACAAAAGGATCTTAGCTTGTCTGCTCTTTAAGGTATCACTTTCCTGCAGGATTTGGCATTTTCTGAAGGGATGGCTGTCATAAACCTGAGCAAGGATAAGTTCCATGTCTTGGTTGCTTGCCCTCCACCTCATTCTTCCCAGTACCACAGTGAGCAAATCTGTCCAAAACCATAATATCAACACGCAGGGTTGCAACAAGACTAGCAACTAAAGTAATTCAGTAAAATCACATGTTTAATGAAAGCCTCATACCCTCTAGTCCACCTCAAGTAAAATTTCTTTTATTAGAACTTCAGATGATGCATTTCTAATGTTACCTATTTCATAAGCAGACTCTCTGTTAGTGATTTGCTGTATAACAGGAAAGACCTGATTGATGAAGTTCACTGTTCTCACTTTTGAGGAATTTATTTTTTGGAAATAATTTTTTTCTTTGCAGTTTTAACATTATCAGTCTATATTTCCATTTATGTGACTCATTTTTCCAAGTTCAAATTAGAACAAACAATAATTGAACTGGTTAACACAAGGAAAAGTATTAGATGCTCTATCACAAATCTCCATCTTTCATCCCATCCTACTGACACATTTGAACATGACAAACTAGTAAATCTCAACATGAGGGGCAGCTTGGACTTACGGATCACATCTAGGTTCACCACTTACTAGCTAAGTATGCATAAAGAGTTTTGTAACCTCTCGGAACCTCAAACTCCATTTTAGTCGTGTAAAATGGAGGTAACGGTATCTATTTCATCAAAGGTTGTCTGGCACATAGTAAGTGGTAGCTCTACAAAATTATTAAATGGAGATCATATTACTCTGTTGTACTGACTGACATATTGACTGAATGTAAAAGCATTTTATTAACCATAAATGTTATACAATTGCAAGATACTATTATTATAAATAGCTCTAATAATTTTAAATTTGACTCATGCTCATGACCACAAGCTGGCATAGCTGGGAGATTCTCTTGGCTGCCATGCCTGAGAGTGAAGACTTGATAAGGGTGTTGCCAGTTTTCATCTGATCCCTGTGGCTTGTTTGGTTGTTGTCTGTCCAGAGCCTGACCTTTGCCTGACATTCCCCCTGGGAGACTCTCTCAGCAAAGTCGGAAGCTTAACTTCCTTAGGGGCTATTACCTTGGTTCAGCAGCCTTGATAGGAACCATCCATAGAAAATGTTGAAAACTCAAACTCTTCTATATAAATGGGAAACATGTTAGATCTATTTTAGGACCAGTCTTGTACTTGTATGGTGAGAGAGATTAAGTGAGACAGATTAAGTAAGATTTACAAGAAACAAGCAAAAAGACGGGGTGGAGGGAAGTTGAAAGTTAGGAACAGCTTGTTAACAGTAGGAAAACACTTGACATTTGTGAGAATAAGTTAAGAGAATCTCCAGATTCCCCAAATTTGCAAATAACACTATAGCATATGATTTCCATATTTCCTCATCAGCAAATTGAGGACACCTTAAATAAGGAAGGCATCCACGGAATAAACAAAGGCACCACCTTGAGATATGAACCACTTACGCACCTGATGGGCTTGTTCGTTATTTAGGTTAGGGGCTGCACTCAGAGGCAGATTGACCCTGCAACTAATGAAGCCTGAGCTTCACCACCCTTGTAAATTCTGGGGCTTCCCAGAAGAATCAGAGTGTCCTGAGTGGAAATGAGAAGACAGATTACAATTAGGTAGCTTTTCTCTGTGGGCGTTTCTGATGAAATGCCTTAAGAGATCTCAGAAGAAAGAAACCCGTTATACATGGGCTCAGTAATTTGCCATTATTTCTATTATTGTTTTTAATATATTCTTAGTTGCATACCTAATTTTGTATTTACACTTTTAAGTTATTTTCTTAAGTTTCTTTATGTTTTAAGAAAAATAAAGAGCTCTCATTCTGTCGTCCCCGCCCCCCCCCAACACTGTAGTCTTCAGGCCCCACAAGACCTGGCATCCCTGCCTACACTCCAATTCATCGGGTTTATTATTTAAAAACGTATTTCCTGAGCACCTAATCAGTATGCTAGCCTCTGGGGATGGCGAAGGGGGTAAAGTTCCTTCTCGTGGAGATAACGGCCTCCCTGAGAAGACGGATACGAAACAAGTAACCCCAAGTGCTATGCTGCCATGGAATAGAGTTTGGTGAGAGCTAAGAGCACTAAGCTGGGCGGGGACGTCAGGAAAGCCGCCCTGGAGAAGTGGTACTTAAGACCCAAGAAAAGTAGAAGAGGCAAAGCTGTTCCAGGCAAGTGGAGGAGCATGTGCAATGTGCTGGGGGTGGAAAAACATATGGTGCATCCAGGCCAGTGTGGCCCAATTGTGAGATTAGAAGGAAGTGAGCCACACTGAGGCTGGAGAGGTAGGAAGGGCCTTCCCCCAGGGAGACCAGAGCACGAGGCTGAAGGCACTGTCTGAAGGGCAAATGCAAGCTGCTGAAGGGTTTTAGGCCAGGAATAACCTGATGAGATTTGTGTTTTTAAAAGGTAACTCTGGTTGTATTATGGAAAAGGGAAGAGTCAACCAAGAATGTATCAGGAGACTACTAGTTGATTGATGCAATCATCCAAGAAAATAAGGACAGCAGCTTAGACTGAAGTTCAGATAAGGGGACTAGTCAGAAATGAAGTAGGAATTCAAGGGCTATTTATAGGAGCCCATGCCTTGTGATTGGATATCATGACAGAGGTGAGAGAAGCAGGAGCCAAAACTGATACACAGGCTCTGTAGCTGGGTGGAGGAGGACACCATTTCCAGAAAAGGGGAAGCCTGAGGGTAGAGGTGGGAAAGGTGGAAAGACTATTTTGATCTGGGGCAGGTTGAGTTTTATATACAAGTGTGACATTGAATGGGGATGTTCGAGGTGGTTTCATGGAGCATTTTTGAGCTCAAATTTTAGTCTTGGATCTTTGGAGACTCTTTCAAATCATTGAAACCATGCCTATTAAATCTGTGAATGACAAAGACCTATTATAGAATAGAGCAGAGGACAAGTAGAAGTGAGGTTATCATTAAATATATTCATTTAATACATTTGTTTAACTATATTTTACTATTATAAATAGGAGTACCTGTGCAAACATTTTGAAATATGAACAATTCCTGAAATTACCAAACTCCTCTCTTAATTTTGGGATTATAAGAAAACAACCCTTTTAAATATTAGTTGCCAAAACTGCACAAGAAATAAGCAGAGCACATCTTTAGAAAGTAATGTCTCTTGCCATATAAAGGATTAGGCTGAAGTAGGTATTACATTATGTGGAATTAGGAGGCTTCTAATCACTTCCCATAAATACTGTTTATTGAAATACCAGATCTTCTGGCAAAGCCAGTATTGCCAGTTTTTGGAGTTATTGATGAATTGTGCTGAAATGCTCTTGTTGAGTCTTCATTAATAGACTCACTTGCTAGGACTAACAAGTTACCCGCATTTAAAAAGGCAAACTGTGGTTTTGGATGATGGCTATGGGATGTTAAGAGATTTCCACTTTGCACTAGATGATTAATAAAGTCCAGAACTCCTTGACATGGCCTATAGAGCCCTTCAAATCAGCAATATTCAACATCTGCAAGCACTTACCATGTGCAGGGTATAATGCTGGTGGCTGTGTTTGTTTTGTTTTTGTTTTGTTTTTTTTTAAAAAGCAAGATACCAAAGTATATCTACTTCAAATACTGCATGAATCAGGATAAAATTCTGTCTCATCTCCAGCTGCTCCCATCCCCATGCCCAACAATGCCCGTTTGTTTTTTTTGTTTTGTTTTTTCTTCATACTCCTGTGTATTTGCTAGGAGGCTTCTCTCTGCACTTCTGTGCCTAATGAAATTTTTCTCATCTTTAAAGGTCCCACTCAAAAGTTACCCCTTCTGTGAGACCTCAGAGGAGGCCACCCAGGTAGAGCAGGATGCTTCTCCACCCCTTGGTACCTGGGCCTTCATTGCACTGCTTTGTCACTGCCCACCTCTATACCACGACTTTGAGCTCCTCAAGGGCAGGCACTGGATCAATTTCTAATTTTCTGTTCCTAGCTTTCAGTACAGTGCCTATTCCATAGTGGGTACTTGATAAATGCATATTGAAGAAACAAACAAATAGTAGCATATTCAATGGGAAACCAAAAGAAGAAAAATGATTGAAAGAGGAAGCCCCAGCTCCCTAAGAGCAGAATTGCCAGTATACTGGGAGATAGTGTATTTGAGTGCATTCGATGGGGAATCAAGAACCATGAAAACGATTCTCCCCATGATAGTTTTTTTTTTGTTTGTTTTTTGTTTTTTTTTAAAGATTTATTTATTTTTATTTTATTTATCCCCCCATTGCTGCTTGTGCTGCTGTGTCCATTCGCTGCATGTCTTCTCTGTGTCTGCTTATCTCCCCCTTGCTGTGAGGTCTTGCCGCATCAGCCCATGGCGCCGCGCAAGCCGTCCTGCCCTCACAAGGAGGCGCCGGGAAGCGAACCCAAGGCCTCTCATATGGTAAACGGGTGCTCTATCCATTGCGCCACACCCGCTTCCTGCCGTGAGGTTGCTGCATCAGCCCACCGCACCGCTCAGGCCCGCGTGCCCTCACAAGGAGGCCTCGGACGCGAACCCGGGCCTCCCATATGGTAAACGGGGGCTCTATCCACTGAGCCACACCCGCTTCCCCCCATGATAGTGTTTTTATTGTTTGTTTTCTTTCATTTTGTTTTACAAAGGTGGCTAATCTTTGAAAGTCTTAAAGTTATTGTTGATTCTAAAATGTATTCTACACAAAAGCACAATGGACTACTTTTTAAAATCCCATGAATAGAAAATGCTGTTGCTTAGAACACATATCTGACTGGATTTTTTTTTTCAATATAGGGACAGTTGCTAGAATATCTCAATTATTCATCATACTTAAGTCTAACCAGGGTCAGGTGGTGATGTTTTGTCACTCAATAGAAGTTTATGAAATGGATTTAAAGTTTATGCGGAATATTTAAAGGGGGTCTGGTGAACTAGATCATTCATGAGATATTATTATCAAAAGAGTGATTTTTAACAAATGTGCTGTAATTGTTAAATATATCTAAATATATTTAAATGACTATTATTCTTAAAGTAGCGTTCTTGAGAAGGCATATTTCTTTTTAGTGATGCTGCCACTTTAGTGTCTCCTCTTTTAAAGTCATTTTCAGAATCATTCAGGGGCCACACAAGATTTGAAAGAAGAATCTCACATGGGACTATATTTATTCTCATGTGGTTGTTCTAACAAGAACACTAAAATATATGGACTGATTTTTTAAGAGATCAGTTTCAACATATAGAAAGAAGAATTATCTCACTAGTTGAGCCATCTAGCAATGGAATGAATTATTGGAAATGTACGATTTATTGATAGTATTCAAGTCAACACTAGATAACCTTTATAGAAGTGTTAAACAGTGGATTAATGTATTTCACAATCCCTTTGAAATCTGAGAATCTGTGAGTCTAAGAATATCAGATAAATTATTTTATAGTGACACTAAATGTGCATTATAATCTGTTTGCATCAATTCCTTACATCCCTAGGCCTGTGCTCAAATGTCACCTTATTAGAGAGATCTGTCCTACATAAAATATGTCTCTCATAATCTCCCCTTTTCCCTCTTAACTACTCTATTTTTCTCCATAGAACTTTTCTCTTCCTCATATTTACTTGTTTCTTCTCTGTTTCCTCCAACTAGAAGGTAGGCTACATGAAACAAGAGACTTTGTTGGTTGCTTTTGTTCTCTGCTCTAACCTCAACACCTAAATTAGAAGCTGGCACATAACAGATGCTCAATAAATTTTCAAATAAAATTAATCAAATAAAAATAATGTAAAATGCATGGAAAATTTACAAACAAGAGATTCCACTAGTTTCATGTACATTATTATATACTCAGAAGCTTACATGGGGTCAGCATATTATGCATGCCCAATACATAATTGTTGATTGAATAAACACATATTATCATGTACTTGCATTTTGTTCTCATCTTTCATTTTCAAAAAAGCACATAGTATTTTTATATAGTAGTCATCATTCATCTTTTTCACCTAAAATGTGAATAATATGAAAACAGCTGAATAACCCATCTCATTCACCAGATTTAGCTCTAATGATTTGATGACATTTAAAAAAATCAAGCACATAAAAGATCTTTCACCACAGATGCTACATAAAAGTATATGCTACAGTCCCTAAAACAACTCATTGAACTTGTCATTTCTAATTTATTATCAAATCTTTCATTAGCATCACTGAAAAGAGTCATAGTTTTGTGAAGGCAGAATACCATAATGAGTTATGAGTTAAGTAAGATCTTAATAGCTAAAACAATCTTGAAGAAGAACAAAGTAGGAAGACTTACACTTTCTATTTTCAAAACTTACTGCAAAGCTACAGTAATTAACACTGAATGGTATTGGCAAAAACATAGACACACAGGTCAATAAGTCAGAATTGACAGTATAGACTTCATCAAAATTAAAAACATTTGATCTTCAAAAAGACACCAAAAAATAAGCCAGAGAAAGGGAGAAAATATTTGCAAATCATTTATCTGACAAAGGACTTGTGTCCAGAATATAGAAAGAACTCTTGCAACTCAATAAGAAGACAATGCAGTTTAATAATGGGCAAAAGATTTGAATAAATATTTCACCAAAAAAGATATACAAATGGCCAATAAGCACATGAATTGATGCTCAACATCATTAGTCATTAGGGAAGTGAAAATTAAAACTACAGTAAAATACCATTTCACACCTACCAAAATGGCTATTATCAAAAAGATAAACAATAACATGTGAGGATGAAGAGAAACTGGAATATTCATCCATTGCTAGTGGGTCTGTAAAATGGTGCAGCCATTTGGGAAAACAGTTTGCCAGTTTCTTAAAAAGTTAAATGTACATGTACCATATGACCCAGAAATTCCATCCAGAAGCATCTACCCAAGAGAAATGAAAGCACATGACCATATAAAGACTTATGTGCAGGGAAGCGGGTGTGGCTCAATGGATAGAGCTCCCGTTTACCATATGGGAGGCCCCGGGTTCGCTTCCTGGGGCCTCCTTGTGAGGGCAGGCCGGCCCGCGCGGTGCGGTGGGCTGATGCAGCAAGACCTCACAGCAAGGGGGAGATAAGCAGACACAGAAAAAACACATAGCGAATGGACAGAGCAAATACAAGCAGCAAGGGGGGGATAAATAAATAAATAAATAAATCTTTAAAAAAAAAAAAAAAAACTTACGTGCAAGTTTTCATAGAAGCATTATTCATAATAGCCCAAACCTGGTAACAATCCAAATGTTCATCAACTGCTGAATGGATAAACAAAATATTGCCCATGATACATGTATTGCTAAATATGTATTTCTATGCATTCACATTCTAATAGATTTTATATATATATGCTAAAATGGTATTATATTTATGAGGTCCTGTGAACCATGTATATATTTTATCATTTTCATAAGAATATGTGCATATACATAATTTCAAATTAGACTCTCTTCAAATTTCAGCAGATACAAATCTGGATACAAATTTTAGCTCTACTTATAAACTGTGACTCTGGGCTGGTTACTTAACCTCTCTAGTCTGTATCAGTATAATATGGGTAATTACATACTCTTTACAGGATTGTGGGATTTAATGAGATAAAATATGTAAAATGCTTTGCACTGGACTGGCATATCTTTAATAAATCATACCTTTTAATATTATTTTTTCTTTTTGGAGTTATAGTCACAAATCTAGTTTTGGACTAATACCCATGTTGAGGAGAGGGGAGCCATTTTGTGCAGTGGGAAAAAACTAGTTCTATATTTCTAGCTGTATGACGTTAAATTTTTCACTTAGTTTCTCAGTTGACAAAATCTATAAAATGAGTACACTATTACTTATTTCACTGGACTGTTGTTGTGATTAGGAAAACCATTAAAGTGCTTTGTAAATTGCAAAAACACAATGAAAATAGAAAGTACTATGATATTATGGCCTTCTGTCCCATCAATGCCACCCACAATATGTTTATAGGAGAACCAGAATAGCTACCCATAAAGTGATGTGGAATCATTTCTGAACCCCTAACATTATAGTGAGGGAATCTTTTCATGGCAGTGGTGGTGATGACGAGTTGTTTTCAAAATAAATTTTATCCTCCTGCTGTTTAAATACAAAGTAAGAGGAACAGCATTACTCCCTATCTGCAGCACTGCCTGCCTGTCCTCATGAGCTATCAGGCTCAGCTAAAAATGGCCCTGGCCAGTATGTCAATAATCCCCTCTGGTTCTGAGACCTCCAGCCACCACCGATGTGACATTCTTTGTGTTCAAATGTCTGGCTGACGTCTGATGCTTAAAACAGCCCATGCTTTCACTCCTCTCTGCATTGTCACAGCCCTGTATCATCACTCTTAAAAGGCTATCGCAGGCACTCCTAGCACCAGTTGCTGACCAGCCTGCCCACTTGCCTGCCTGCCTGCTTCTGGCTGCCTTGAATGCCTGGTTCTTCCAGCTCCTTGTGGGTCTGACAAAGCAGGGACCATGTCTACCTTTGGCTATAGAAGAGGACTTAGCAAATATGAGTCCATCGATGAGGATGAGCTCCTGGCTTCTCTGTCAGCTGAGGAGCTGAAGGAGCTAGAGAGGGAGTTGGAAGACATTGAACCTGATCACAAACTTCCCGTGGGTCTAAGGCAAAAGAGCCTGACTGAGAAAACACCCACGGGGACATTCAGCAGAGAGGCACTGATGGCCTATTGGGAAAAGGAGTCCCAAAAACTCTTGGAGAAGGAGAGGCTGGGGGAGTGTGGAAAGGTAGGCTCTCTAGACTTTTCCTCGCCTGCTCCCCCTCCCCCTCCCCCAAACCAGGACACCTCTGGTTTTCCTAACTCTTCAGCCCTCATCCTTCATTTGCATTTGCTACTGAAAAATTTCTCAGGCTCAGTGACCAGATGGGATCACATAAAATTCTTACCTGTGGTTCCTTGATTGACTAAAAAGGGGATATTCAAGGAGAAAAAATTCATAACTAAGATAGGGGTTTAAATATTTTGCCAGGCAAGTCTAATTTGAGCTATTAGTTGGTGACATGGCATAATGTTTGTTTCTGATCTTTTTTTTTTCAGTTAATTTATTTCCTCCTTTAAAGACAAAAATGCGAACTGTGATTGCTTTAATTGTGCTTGGCGGCTACAGTGAAAATAACTCTTCTTTTCTCCAATACCAAGAAGTATGGGGTGGTGGGAAATACATAGGACTGAGGGTCAGGAGGCCTTATTTCTAGTCCCTGCACTGCCCCTGAGATGTTAGACCTTGACGGATAGTTCCTTATGCAGGATTCTATTTCCTATCTGCCCACTGAGGAAGTGGGAACCATTGTTTCCTTTGTTAATCAAGAACCCCTTTGACATGCTGAGTGAAATAAGCCAGACACAGAAGGACAGATACTGTATGATTCACCTAAATGAAATAACTAGAATATGCAAATTCATACAGACAGAAGGTAGATTACAGGTTACCAGGGATGGAGGAATTAATGCTCAGTGGATGTAGAGTTTTTGTTTGCGGTTATGGAAAAGTTTTGGTATTGGATGGTGAGTTACAACATTGTGATTATAATTAATAACACTAAAATACATACGTGAAAGTGGTTAAAATGGGAAATTTTATGTTGCATGTATGTTACCACAATAATTTTTTTTTTGAAAGACCCCCTTTGAGATTTTAATAAAAGTCATGGAGCCTCTCCTCAGGAAAATGCACATGTAAATGTGCATATATACACAAAATTTTGCATAGAATTTTAAGATGATGGCACATACTCTGACATGAGGGCCCAGGGTATGTATGCCTGCGTAGATGAGCTCAAAGACCCCTTCCTTCTCTACCACGGTAATTCTGAGGCCAAGAAATGCGCTTACATTAGAGCTTAGATCTACTAAGGTCTCGTTCACTGCCCAGTAAATGGCTACTTTGAAATTGCCAAATGAGTCATTATCAGAAGGAAGTTCAAAAGACTATGCTCTGGGAAAATAGTAACGGCAATAAGAGTACGAAATCATACCAAAGAAACCCCTGAATCATTAGAACACAGTCAAGAGCAACAGCTTGAAACTGCTGCACTCCAGTGGAATCAGCTAAAGTCAAAATGGCCTGAAGCCAATGGCAAGTCGTCCATGGTATTAATCTAGGCGCTGTTAGATGATCTTGATGACAGGGTGTGGGGGACATATTTGCAGTAAGATATGTACCAGCTTTGTCCCTGTCAATCATCTCCAGAAGGGCCACTGGGATCAGACCAAAGTCTGCCAAGGCCACAGTGGCTGCCTGGGGTGAGGGGCTGAGAGGGAGGTGAGAAGGAGGAACTCACTGGACAGGTCAGGATTTGGGCTGGTCGATTCCTTCACTATGATATTTTTCAGAGGTCCTTCTCCCCTACCCCATGCCCTGACGTAGGAGATTTGTCAAATTTTGATCAAATATATAAAATATAATGGCATTTTTATTACAGCTATTAAACAATTCCTTTATTAAAAAAGAATAAAAGCATCTCAGAATATCCAGGACATAACAGTCACTGTAGCAATAACTCAACAAAGGCAATTTAATGTTATAATGTCGTGAGAGTGGAGGGAAATGAAGGGCAAAGCCTGCTGTCAGCTGTTGATGAAATCCACCTGATCCTTGCCAAAGGTTTTGCTGCTCCCTGCCAATGGCTTATCAGCTCTATTAGAGAGACTGTTGTGTTGATGAATTTGATTCTTTTCTAGGCTAGTTAACTTTTCTTCCACTACATTTTCCCCACTGGGCAGGTGTCTTTGTAATCACAAGGGGTGTTGAGCAGAAGCTTGCTGGTGGAGGGTGTAAATTATTCCCACCACAGTAAAAAAAACTCAAAGTAGCTTAGGGTTGAGGGTTGAGGGGGGAGTTTGGGGGAGGGGTACAGCAGCACCACTGCAAGTGACACAGAATGGACCATAAATGAAAGATGGGAGTCTTGGTTATCAGGCTGTTGGTTCTATGAAATCTTATGTAAATCATGTCCAATGCCTGTTGAATGACAGTCTTCTGTCCACCTAGTTTCACACAAACATATACCGCTTTAGAGCTCCCAGGAGTCTTGAGGACCTAAGGGTCTATCTCCCTTGGCTTAAGTACCTGATGGATACCAGGCCAGGTACCAATGAGTTTATTCACATTCTTTCATTTAAATTCTTACCTTTCTGTAGATACTGAGACTAGGAGAAGTTAAGAAACTCAATATAGCTCGTAAGTAGAGCTGAAATTCAAACCAATGTTTGTTGGCACAAAGACTATGGTTCTTAAAATGCAGGCATCCAACCATTGGTATCAGCATTGGTTAGGAACTTCTTAGAACTGCAAATTCTAGGGCTCATAACAGACCTACCGAATCAGAAACTCCAGGGGTGGGTCCCCGGCTTCTGTGGTTTAACAAGTCCTCTGGTGATTATGATGCACACTAAAGTTTGAGAACCATTGAACTATAGCATAGCTAATTTGAGACCCAAAGAGGTTTAGTGAGTTTCTTATGTAAACTAGCTCTTTATGGGCAGAACCAGACCAGAACTGAAAACCAAGCCTCTTGCCTCCTTGCTCATGTAATGATGCCAAGTTGGCAATTAGGAGAAATGGTTGGCCACTTCCTCTTAATGACCATTCCCCAATGTACCATTATTCATCTTCTCTCTTTCCAGCCCCTTACCACCTCATCCCTCATTGCTTCACCCCCTCCTTATGCCCATCCCTACTTCCCACCCTCATTTGCACAAGGTTCAGGGTTAACTCTGGAGCAATGGCATGGAAGTGATCAGGAGTAGTATAGGTAGTCCCAACACCAGAATAATTTATAGAAGAGGCAAAATTTGTTTTTTTGCATCTTCCCATCTTCTTCGGGCACCTTTCTCCATTCTAATGGCATTCTTTCTAGAGAGGTGAACTGTCCTGGTTTGTTGATGACTATCTAGATTTTACAACTAAAAGTCCCACATCCTAGGAAACCCCTCAGTTCCAGGCACATCAGAATGGTTGGTCACCTTTCCCCCACACCATCCCAGGCATATCAGTACTCTTTCCTGGTCTTGCCCTGGTTCTCAACTATGCCAGTTTAGATTCATTAATGCACAAATATTTATTGATCTCCTACCACATGCTAAGCACTGTGCTAGGTGAGCAAAACAGACATAGTCCCTGCCCTCAGCCAACTAACAGTCTAGAAGAGATGACGATTACGTAATTAAAATAAAGTGTGATGTGCTCTATTAAGAAGCACAATGCTATGGGAGTACATAGCAGGAAGAGTTGGAGGTGGTATCAAAGAAGGTTTTCTGTAAAAATGTCGTTTACATGATTTCTGGATAAAAGTTTCAGATATTATCTTTCCAAGTACATTCTGAGTGGAAAACATCTTCTGCAGATAGAGCCTAAAGGTCTTTTAAAAACCAAAGAGGGTGAAGATATAATGGCAGAATGAAAGACAGTATTCCTCGGATTTTGAAACAAGCTCCTTTCCTCCAAACACTGAAACAGCTAAAAACACAGCTGGCCTGGGCTAGAATTATGAAAAGATATGCAGAGGGCTTTGGTGAGGGGAAGGTGAAGATGACAAGAACCCAGCTTACAATTCTCTCCTTTCTCTGGTTAATCCATTTACCTCACTGCTGAGCATATGAGACTTCCTCTCTCTCCTCATATATGACAAGAAGATTGACTAGAGCCATCACCTCCTGTTTCTCTCATTTTTTTGAGGTGTGACTTGCATCTAGCTGCCACTTAATACTATGTCTTTCTATATATTTTATGTGTGTATGCACACATACACTAGCAAGCACCCAACACAGTCTCTCTCT
>JAQZBX010039897.1:0-22866 GCA_029593785.1 Cabassous unicinctus
GGAGGGACGGAGGAAAGGTTGACCCTCTTGTACCAGGACACAAGTTGAATTCTGTGCAATATTTGTCTTCTCAGCACTGGCTACTCACGTAAACGGGTATTCCCACAACCAGCTGTATGAAACAGAAGGGAATCGTTCTTCCCTATTTCATAGTACTTCTTTAATAACTTCTCCCCTGCCCTTCCACCTGCATTCTCAACCATGAACTCAAGTGCCTTTGTCCGTGCATTTCAACTCAGAACAAGTGGCAGTGTCACCACGAGATAAGCCTGGTCCATCATCTTGGAATATCAATGTACCAGGGGCAAAACCAAGCCAATGAACCAATAAGCTGCTTTCAGACCACTGGACTAAATAGAGTGCTGAAAATTGACGAGCAGGCTTGACTCTGGTCTGACGCAATAGTAATCTCAAACAATAAAGGCTAACATGTGATAAGTGCTTCCTGTGTACAAGGCACTTTGCTAGACACTTTAGGTGCATTGTCTCTCCCAATCCTATCAGGTGGGTACTGTTAGGATTCCCGCTTTACAGATAAGGAGATGGAAGTTTAAATGAAATAACATATCCAAGATCACCCAGCTTGCAAGCAGTGGAGCCAGGATTTTAAATCAGATTTGTCTGACTACAAAGCACACACTTTCCCAGCACATGGAGCAGCCTCCACGGATGATGGACGGCACGTAGTTTGATGGAGACCACTTGGGTTCTGAGGGGAAGAATAATCCCATAGCTGGCTTGAGATGTCCTTCTCCTAGAGGCTTGGATAAGCCATGGCCTCGTTTCTCTTGATTAGTCCAGGCACCAGGGCACAGGGATGGGGGAAGGCAACCTGGTCGTTCACAGCAGAGCCCCAATGAGGAGCAAAATCCCCCCTTCCTGGGGAGGGACAGCTGACTGCCAGGGGCTGAGCTGAGATACAGACAAGCCAAATCATTTGAGGTTCAGTGGAAGATTCTGTCTCAGAGGGAACCTGGCATGCTAGACCTGCACCCTGCAGGAGCTAGAGCACGCTGCCACTGGGAGCTACAGCCACGCCCAGGGCTCACGCAGCCAGGTTGGGGCAGCAAGGCTGGTTCCCGCTGCAGGAGGCTAAGTCTGCTGATGTGGTTCCTGCCCAGGCCTGAGGCCCGCAGACAGACCACAGCCACAAACCCTGTACATGGAGGGTGGGTGCTCGCTTCCATTTCCAGGCTCTCTCAAGTCCATCCATTCCTCTCTGCTGCCAGAGCATAAGTTCTCAACAAGGTTTTCTAGTCTCACCCAAACATCTGCTACAGGCCCCCGTGACGGCCTATCCCACTTCTGTGGATCCATCTAGTCTTCCTATTTCATACAATATGTACAACAGCTAAAAGGTGGATGCAACCCAAATGTCCATCAACTGATGAATGTATAAACAAAATGTGACATGTCCACACAATGGAATATTATCAGGACATAAAAAGGAATGAAGTACTGATACATGCTACAACATGGGTGAACCTCAAAAACACTATGCTAAGTGAAAGACGGCATCAATTTTTTTTTAATTTCCACGGGGATTCCAAGGTGCACCCAAGGTTGAGACCTCCTGGTCTAAGGAATGGATATAGTTCCGCCTGGATAAAATAAGGAAGTGGAGGGAGGAGGGCTGTTTCACTGGAGCTGCAGGGATGAGGATGGGGCATGACAACACAGGCCGTCTCAGCCTGTGGCAACATCTTTTAGCACCACTTGGTCCTCGGCCAGCTGGTGGTTTCGTGGGTTCTGACTTAGTTTGCCACGGCTGCTATGACACAATACCACACCCGGGTTGGCTTAAACACCAGGAAGTTATTGTCTCACAATTTTGGAGGCTAGAAGTCCAAAATCTAGGTGCTGGCAAGGCCATGCTTTCTCTGAAGCATGTACGGTGCCGGCTATTCTCCGTCACACGGCGATCGCTCTCTCCTTGTGTCTGCTCCTCTTGTTTTTGCCGACTTCTGGCTTCTACTGACCGCTGGCTTCTGACTCACTGCATCTGAATTTCCTCTCCTTGTAAGGCCTCCAGTCCTAGGGACTAAGGCTTATCCTGATTCCATTCAGCCTCATCTAAATGGGGTCTTGGAAGTCCACGCCGTAACTGATAACCACATCTCCAAAGGTCCTACTGGCAAACGGGTTTACACCCACACACCAGGGTTAGCATTTCAACATGTCTTTAATGGGGAGCCTGATTCAATCCCCAACAGCCGGGGACCCAGGAGGCCAAGGAGCCCCAGCGAGAGGTCGTTTGGAAAGCAAACGGTATTTCCCCTGAGTATAAAGAGACCAGTCTTGATCCCAAACACTGGCTCAGCTTAACTATCCAAACTGCTTTTGAAATTTGACTTACCATTTCCAGAAAACCCAAAGCTCTGGCCCCAAGTCAAAGTAGGACACCCCAGAGTTAATCTGAGAGGAATAAGCTTTTGAAAACAGCTCTGGTGTGAATCACCCCGGCTGACTTCCCTTCCCAATCAGGGAAAGTGACACAGTGTTGGCGCTTGAAGGTCTATTTGCATCGCGTTTTAATGGAAAATATGATCGTGTCACTCACAGGAAAAACAAATCATGGCCCACACTGGAGCGGTGGCTGAATAGCACAGCTGAGTGTTGGTAGAGGTTTTCCGCAGCAGTCAAGCACCCAGCGACATTTCTGCCAAACTATTTGGGGAAAGAACAGCAGAGGTGCTCCTTCACCTTGCCTTCTCCAAGGCCCACACAAAGTGGGTTGAGTTGGTGAAGCCAAATGTTCTCATTACTGGGGTTTTTCAAATGAAAGCAAGCTGAGAGTCCACTATCCTTTAGCCACAGGACAGAGATGGGTTTAGACCAAAACAATAACACTGGTGCAAATCCAAATAGATTGAACTCCCCCACAGCCATCCAGATATTGTAATGTGCTTTCTTGGTGGCATGCTGTACTTTTCACAAAAGCAAATGAACATCCCTCTGTGATGAATTAAGACCAAAAAATTAATAAGCTCAGGACACGGAGGGGAGCTGCTGGCTGTACAAGAACATACTGCAAATAGCATTTCAAAGTCTAGACATCTTCATCATAAACGCAAGTACCCGTGCTCACAAAGGGGCCTCACGCCATCTCAGGCTGGAAGGCCTGCCCAGCAGCTTCAAGCATTTGTTCCCACTGTCCATCTCCATTCCTCAACCCCACCCCATCCACATTCAGTCGCCAAGTCTATTGATTTTACTTCTAAATCTCTCAAACCATTCCGATCTCTGCCACAGCCCTGACGTCATCAACCAGCCCATCGTCATCTCCAGCTGTTGGACCACAAACTCAACCAAATTGGTCTCCCCGTTCCTCGCTTTTCCTTAGAACCCTCTGTAGGCCACACTGCGACCAAAGCGGTATCTTCAGAATGAACATCCCAACAGACGGCTCCCTCTCGGCGGCTCTCCACTGCCCTGTGGGCTGACGATGCTAATAGCTCACCTTTACTGAGCAGGCGTTATCTCATTCCATCCTTACGACAGCCCTCAATTCCACCAGTGGGGAAACTGAGGCAGTGGGCCCAAAGTGGATGCCCAGGTGACTAGTATGAAGCTCCAGCACCTTAGCATGAGACCCCACACGATCCTCTAATTCTCTGGCCTCATTTCCCAGTACTCACATTCCCGCCAAGCTCCAGCCACATGAGCCTTTTCGAAGACTCTCGAGATTTTTAAGGTCCTTTCTGCCTCAGGGCTTCACATGTGCGCCCCCTCTCCCTGAAATGCTGTTCCCACTCTTCTTTACCTGGCTAGCACATACCCACCCTCCAGGTCTCTCCTTGTGATGGTTAAGCTCATGTGCCAGCTTGGCTAGCTTATGCTGTCCGGGCGTTTGGTCAAGCAAGCCCTGGCCTGATGGTTGCTGTGAGGGTATTTCATGGATTGAGATCATTAGTCAGTTGACTGCATCTATGGCTGATTACATCTACAAACAACAAAGGAGATCTCTTCAGCAATGAGAGAAGTCTCGCGCCATCAGTTGAAGGTCTTAAAGGGAGAACTGATGATTTCAGCAGTCAGAAAGAAGAATTTTTATCTCCACTTCAGCAGCCAGCTTCTCCTGGGAAATTCATAGAAACCTTCATCAGAGTTCCCAGCTTGCAGCCTGCCCTATGGAATTCGGACTTGCCAATCCCCACAATCACGCGAGCCAATTCCTATAATAAACCTCCAAATATGAACACACATACATACGTATACACATATACATCTACATCTATATTTGTATATATATCTTTCGGTTCTGTTTCTCTGGAGAACCCTGACGAATGCACCTCTTAAGTGCCATCTCATCAAGGAAGCCTTTGTTTTAATATAAGAGCATCATTGAGATATAATTCATATTCCACACAACTCACCATTTTAAAGTGTACAATTCAGCGGTGTTTAGTATATTCAGGGTTGTGAAGCCATCACCATGATTAATTTTAAAACATTTTCATTATCCCAAAAGGATGCTGAATGCGAATAAGTGAATCCGCCCCAATCTCTAATCACCCAAAAAATCATTTTAAAAATTCAACATTCATATACACCAACCTTTCTCAACAACCTGAATTTGATAAGAAAAGGGGACAATATGTGGTGACTGTTATATGCAGTTCTGGTGGTGATAAGGACCTTCCAATCTTTGTTTAAGCCAGAACCAATTTAACACAAGAGTTTTTTTTTTAATATAGCTGTGTTTTATTTTACCATGTGTGATACACTTCGGAAGGGAGGAGTGGCTTTCTGGGGGAGCCTATTTAATTTCCTTCCTTATTTAAAATGTTATCTAATGTTATTATTAAGAGAGATAGAGGAAAGTGAGTGTAGCTCAGTGGTTGAGCGCCTCCTATGCATGTACGAGGTCCCAGGTTCAGTCCCTGGTACCTCCTAAAAAGAGACAGAGAGAGAGAGAGAGGTAGAGCTAACAGGTGGGTGCCCCTCACCTCCCACACACAGAGCTCTCAAGTTCATGAGCAAATGAATCTAACTGCAGCTTCCTCACAGCCAGGCTTCTTGCCATGAGGAAATAACTATCAGCATGTAAAAGCTTATATATATGCAACCATTCCTATTCCTTGTAAAATTCAAATCTACAATTCATTTGCTTCCTGGGCTCCTGAAACTAGCTTTGTTAAAATTACCCAGGAATGGAATTAGGCCAAGCATTGGCCCCTGGGGACTCAGGACAGAGCAAGTCATCTAGAATCAGGGGGGAGATGGCACCACACAATTACACCCAGACCTGCACATCAGCAATTCCCGCCATGCTTCCTCCACAGTCGGGTCCCCGTTGCCGGGGCTATAGTCCAGGTGCATTGAACAAATATTTATTGAATTTTATTGGAAGTTCTTGGGGGGGGGGTGTCATGGTAGATTAATGTGCATTCATGGACCCAATTCTTCAACCCTCCCTGTATCAAGCCCTTCATTTGATGTTGGGTTTAGCCATATGTCTTGCTTTGGCCAGTGGAATGTTAGTCAGCATGATGAGATTAAAGGCTGACAAGCATATGTGCACAGTAGTGCTTGCTCTCTTACGCTGCTGCCATTGCCATGAGCATGCCCAGGTTAGCCCACTGGTACCAGGAAGAAGTTAAGAGACAGGAGGAGCAGAGCTGCGTGGCTGCACCCAGCCTGGGTCAACTGATCCTCAGCTAACCCACAGACTCATGGAAAGAAATGATTGCTGTGTTAAGCCACTGAGATTTGGGGTGGTTTGCTACAGAGCATCGTTATGGTGATAGTTAACTGTCCCTTATCTCCATAGGTTTTACCCAATTTTGCACAAATAGCTAGATGGAGAGCCTCCAAATACATTTATAGTGAACTGGATTATAGAGTTAGTGTGACCCTGACACTATCAGTCACTTAACCAGAACCCATTCTTTTCTTCTCCTTTGTTAACAGAACCCGTAGTTCATTCAGTTATTGGGCTGCCTTGTTTCTTAGGGAAAGTTGGCACAGTCCCAGGTAATGAATCATGATTGGCCTAACTAAGCAGGGGTTGGCAGACTGTGGCCAAAAATCTAAATCTGGCCAGCTGTTTTTGTAAATAAAACTTTATTGGAACACAGCCATGCTCATTTGCACATTATCCATGGCTGCTTCCACGCTACAATGGCAGAGTTTAGTAGATGCAACAAAGGCTGTGCAGTGAAATATTTACTACCTGGCCCTTTACAGGAAAAGCTTGCCATCCCCTAGTCTAAAGCTTAGATTCTAAACTAATCACGTTAGTCAAAATCCCCTTTGCCAGTGATTGGTTTAGGGCTGGTCCTGTGACTCCATCCTGACTATTTTATTGAGAGAATTCCCCCTACCCCTCTTCCCAGGGTGATGTGGTGAGAAGTATTATTAAGTCTGCTGGGATGTCCTGGAAAAGACTTTGATACAGAAATGTGCAGGGAGAAACTGCGCCCCTTCCTTTCTGCCTTTGGTTGTTGTCACATGAGGACTTGGGGTTTGGATGGTTGTAGTCACTGTGACGAAGAGGGGAAGGCAAGAGCATCACAGAAAATTCAACATCTTGAGCTACTAATTTAGCCAACCTTGGAATCAGCTACCTCTGGTCTTAGTTTGTGAGATATTCAAGTAGTGTGTCCAGCACTTGCTGCTGAAAACTTAATAGAGGCCAAAACGAGGCTTCCTCCTCCTTGAGGACTACAAGACCCTGACACAGCCATTCAGCCGCAGGCAGAGAAGGTGACCCAGAGGGTGAGGAGTCCTGGCTGGCTCCACTGGAGGCAGGTCTTGCTTGTCTTGCTTGCTCGCAAAGCCTGGAGCTGTCCAGGGTGCTGAAAAGGTGAGCCCCGCTGCCACAGTGGGCAGGTAATCCATCCATTAATACGGGAACATGACCTCATAGAGCCAGCAATTCCTCAGTCTCGCCAATCAGACTGACCTCTCCTCTCACTGAGGAGGAGGAGCAAGAACGAGGTGGAGAGAGACCTGCAAGCTCCCCTCCCAGCTCATGCTGGAACGTCACTCCTCAAAAAGCCAAAGGGGAGGAGGGGAGAGCATCAGGCACGAGAGATGCAGCAGTGCGTGTGGTTCTTGGAGAGCATGCATCCCGTGAGGGAGGGCCCCTCTCCCTCTGCCCGGGGCAAAGTGGGAGCTTTGATATGTGAACCAAGGAGAGACTGCATTCTAGATACCAGGTTTAAGAATGAAAACTTAAGAGTCATGTCTGCGAATTTTCTCCCTCTCGCCAAACAGAGGGAATAAATTTTGATCCACTACACCAGGGTGTAAGAAATGTCACATGCCTATTTCTGCAACTCCAGTTAAATCTGCTCTGAGCCCCTGTATGCCTGGCAGGTGGAGAATTCAATCTTGTCGTTATCGGGGCTTCTTTCCATTCTCCATGAACATATACAAGAATTCTGGAAAGCCAGGCAAGATCAAGGTCCAGGCCCGTGAGGGGCACCATTATTGCAGCTGCTCCTTTGGTGACACTCTGTGACAAGAAGAACCTCAGAGGGCCCCTTCCATTGACCACAGACTCAGCCACAGAGACCCTTACCATGATGGGTCTCAACTACACATGGAAAACCCAAAAACCTTCTTAATATTAGCTTCCTCTAAGATCCCACCACTCTCAATTTCTCACTTCTAACCCTAGACATTAGCTCCTTCCCATTACTCCAAACCCTGAGTATGATACAGTTAAATCTTTTCAATGGGCCTCAGACACCAAAGCTCTTCTTCTTCCCTCTTCAAGGAGACAACACAAGGGTATCTGAGATCTTTAGAAACCCAATGCTGGCCTCTCTTTTGGGGGGGCTGAGAGTGTTCAAGTGGTATATCTATCATGTTCACCATTCTATCCTGCGTGCCTGGCACACAGTAGGTGCTGTTGAGGCTAGCACATAGTAGGTGCTGTTGGTGTCTGTTGATCTGAACTCTTGAGGTTGAAGCTATTCACAGAAATCTGCCAAGCAACAGGATGGAGAGCCAACCACAAAAATAAAATCAAGCAATCATGGCTTTGTGCTCTGAACACACAGGGCACCAGCCCAAGTTTGGACAATTTTAATACAACAACCATTTTGCCTCCAAACAAACTGGCATCAGCTGTGGAAGCCTCCCTCTGCCTCTTAAAGAGAGCCAGCTTCTTCTTCTTTAAATATGCAGCATTTCTCCCCGGGTTACAAAGGAGCAGTATCCAACCCACTGATGCCAGCAGAGGACTGTAGCCAGGTGCCAAGGGTTTTTTATTTTAAATAATATATTTTATAGGGAAAAACAAAATAACATCCATATAAATCTGTAACCGCCACCACTTTCCACAGAGGGTGGTTCCCGTTTGTGGAGTCTTTTGCACGGTGAGCATCTTGTGACAGGCGTGACGGCATACCTGGGACAGAATAAAGGAACAAGAACTCAGTCTCCAGAGCTATCCAGGAGGAAAGAGGTAAGTAGAAAAAGGAGGGGTGAAACAAAGTGAGCAAAGCCAATGAGATGGACAAGGCCAAGCCGGGAGAGACATGACCCTCTCCATGGCCCCAAATCTCTGACCAAGTCAACAAAACCCACCCATGCTTGGGACCAGTGATTTATGCTTGTAGAACAGAGCAAAGAAACTGCGTTTCACATCAGATCAACAGGGTGGAAATAGAGGCAGTAGACAGGGACTGGGGTCTGCAGTGGCTCTGAGATATTGAGCCCCTTCCTGTGTCTAAGCAGAAATCTTCAGCAGTGTTCAGATGTCCATGGAGCATGGAATTTCTAGGCTCCCGAGTAGACAGCCCAGCTACCCAGGCTTTGAACAAGTGAGTAGACGTCTCCAAAACCCCACCTCCTCATCTCTAAAGCAAAGGGGATCATATTTTCTATATATAAGGATATTATTGTGAGAGTAAGATGAAAGGTTTCCAGCCCAGTACCTGGCACACAGCAAGCCCTTCATAAACATTCACCATCATCACCATTACCTCTAGACTTTGAAGGACAAGGAAGGTCACAGCCACCATCTGGGTTCCCTGTGAACACAGTGGGTCCCACACCAGGCTGAGCAGCAGAGTCACTCAGGGATTCCCACACCCCACGAAAGACTTACTGAGACGGAATCACTGGAGGTGCAGCCCAGAATCTACTTTTAAAGCTCATCAGGTGATCAAGAGGATTGCAACTTGGGCCCACGTTTTGTTTTGTTTTTTTACATTTCAGTGATTTTTAATGTATTCACAGATATGTACAACCATTACCACACTCAATTTTAGAGCATTTTCATCAACTCACAAAGAAACCCGGTACCCGTTGGCTGTCCCTTCTCTATCTTCCCATCTCCCTGCCCAGCCTTAAGCAACCACTAATATACTCCCTGTCTCTGTGGATTTGCCTATTCTTGCCATTTAAGTGGAATCATATAATATTTTTCCATTCGTGTCTGGTTTATTCCAGTCAGTGTAATCTTTTCAAGGTTCATCCATATTATAGCATGTGTCAGAACCTCATTCCTTTTTATGGCTGAATAATATTCCATTGTATGGATAGACCACATTTTTCTATCCATTCATCTGTTGATGGACCTTTGGATTGTTTCCACCTTTTGGCTATTCTGAATAATGCTGCTAAGAACATTAGTATACAAGTTTTTATGTGGACATATGTTTTTATTTCTGAATAGACTTTTCTCCAAAGAATATATACAAATGGCCAATAAGCACATGAAAAAATGCTCAACATCATTAGCCATTAGGGAAATGCAAATCAAAACCACAATGAGATACCATTTCACACCCACTAGGACGGCTAGAATCAAAAAGTCAGATAACAAGTGTCAGTAAGGATGTGGAGAGATTAGAACCCTTTTACTCTGCTGGTGGAAATGCAAAATGATACCGTTACTTTGGAAAACAGTCTGGCAGTTCCTCAAACATAGAGTTACCACATTACCCAGCCAATTCCACTCCTGGGTATATACCCAACTTGGGCTCTTTTAACCCATGGAAAATGAACTATTGGTACTTGGCAAGAACAAGAGTGAAACGGGGCCAATGCCTCAGCCATGAGGATACGCCCTGGAGGATGATGGTCAGAGATGCAAACACACCCTCCCAACAGGAGCTCAGTTGCTACTTGCCTCTCCCAGTGATATCTCACATAGAGGAATGACTCTGGCCCCTAAACAACTTCATCTGCTCCTCACCCAAAGAAACCACACTCTGTTCCAGCCCCGGAGGGAAACATGGTAGGCTGGCCAGCGTGAGCAGCAGTGTGCCTGGGCACAGTACTTTATGAAATAGTGACACAATTGTCAAGGGTAATCTTGACCCTACTGGATGTTTGCTTTACCACGGACTTTAGAACCTAACTCCTGCATAAAGACTACCTTTCCTGTTGTTTTTATTGGTTCTAAGTAAATTTCCAGCTCACCATATTCTAGAGAAGATTTGCTGCGAAACAAATCTCTTCTCCATTATATAAAAAGAAAAGCTGAGAATATGGGCATATTTATACTGCAGAGTTAACACAATTGCATTTATAAGCACAAAACTCAGTACATTTTCATGTATTATAGGGGAAAAAAAGTTCTTCATTCTCATACTAAGCCTTCAGGATGAGGTCTATCAAGTGCTTGCCCAGTGAGATCTTGGGCTCTTATCTAATTCATGTTAGGAAGGAGTCACCCTGATGGATTCCATGTCTGCATCATCTTTTTATCCTCCCCATCCAGCAGGTTCTAGGTTCAGTAAAAGTTTGAGTGAACAGGAAGCAGATGACAACTGGGAACTCCTGAAGCAAAGCCAGGATTCCAGAAATTGTAGGTTTCTCCCAGGCCAAATTCCTAAGTCTCACCATGATTTCTCCAGTCCCAGCTCAAACCCTATGTGTGGTCCTTGTTACAAAACTAATGTTTATATTGACAAAGGTGCATGCTGGGAGCATGAGCCATGCACAGACCTTTAGAAAAATCCATTAGAAAGTTCACTGCTTTGGGGTTTCACTTCTGCTCCGTCTCCTGCCTTTAGAAGGAGGCCTTCTCCTCTGTGTTACCAGCAAACCCTGATAGTGCCCATAAGATGTACGAACACACGCTCCTCCCGTGACTCTGACACTCATCTCAGGGGCCCCTCATGTTCACTGAGAGTGGCTCAAATTAAGATGATCCGCCTTCATGTCCATCATTCTGAAAAGTATTCTGCTTCTGCATGACTGATTTTTAAGGCTTTACTGAATTGTGATGTACACACAGAAACGTGCACACATAAGACGCCAGCTGGATAAATTCTTCACAAACCAATGCCCCGATCAGGAAGCAGAACATTAACGCCCCCTACGGTCTCTATCGTCCTGACTGCCAACAGCCTCACCTAGTTTCATGTTTTGGTGCTGTATGTTCAACAGTAGTTCTTCAGCAGGGGTAATTTTGTTGTCCCATCACCCCCTAGAGACATCTAGCAATGCCTGCAGAAATTTCTAGTTGTCACAGCTGGGGGAGGACACAGTTACTGGCACCTAGTTAGTACAGGGGCCAAGGGATGCTGCTAACCATTCCACAGTGCACAGGGCAGCCCCCCACCACAAAAGATCACCCCGCCCCAGTGCAAATAGTGTCACAGCTGAGAAACCCTGAGGTGAAGAGAACCAAAGCACTGTTTCATGCCTGCGGCCAAATGATCTGTTATGATCATTTAAAAGAAAGGAAAAAAATGTCATTTGGAAGCAGGTAGAATCCAAAACCAAGAAAATCCAGAATTGTCCACAAGCCTGGGGCCCTGAGAGCTAGGATTTGGTTTCAATTCGTTCTGTCTCATTTTAAAATGATTTTTCTTAAAATGGCATCCGCTGTGCTCAAGGTCCTGAGATCCCCACAAAGCTGAGGTTCGCATGGGAATTTTGCTCACACCCACACAGGTACCCACTGTCATTTACACACAGACATCCACCCACAGGTACATGCACCTGCAGACGCAGAGAGAGCAGACTTCACCACGAAAGCATGGTCCCCTGGAAAGCCAAAATGTGCCCTTAATTACAGGGAGGCACCTATTTGTTTAATTCAGACTCCAACGGTCAAGCTGTTGCTAAGCCCCTCTCTCAAAACTCCCCCCTCTAGGAAAGAGAGATGGGTTTTTCTTTACTTAAGAATACAGATTAACACACACACACACACACACACACACACACACACACTTCTACATCTCAAAGCAGCCTCTGCTTCCTGAGCTACACATATTGATCAGCATTTTATCGTCAGTTTTCTTTTAGTTGAACGGGAGAAAAATAAAATCTAATTATGTCCATAGCGATAGTTGGGAATGAGTCACACAAAATCCAATTCTGTGTGTATGTGTGATTAAGGGGTTTAATTTGGGGGACAGCAGAGCAAAAGAATAGGCCATGTTTTAATGTACTTAGTACAGGATATATCTAAAGAGCTGAGATAACACGGTATCATGAAGCTCATTCTGAAGCAAGGAGGGATTCCACCTCTAGAACTGAGTCAGGGGGGTCTGTGTGGCACCATCTAAGCCTTAATGTTCTGTCAGCTTCTCTCCAAGATTCTGTAGAATGTGGAGTGGGAAAGACTGAAATATTCCAAGTCTTGGCTAAGTTTCTATAAAGGGGTATGAGGAGCTGAAAAAATAAGCTGGCCTTTAATAGTGATTCCATATCCTGGTTCTTCAAGCTGCTGATTCCCAGGTTTTTCTATTTTATAAATCAGTAAAAGTAGTTTTGCTAGTTTGGGAACCAAAATGATTGCCAGTATTTTTGTTTTGTTTTTGTTTTTGTATTTTTTGTAAGAACTGAATTTTTTTTAAACTACCAATTTCACACACTCACACACACACACACAAATCCCATGATCAGTCAGGATAAATTAGGTTTTGCTGCAATAACAAACAATCCCTAAATCTCAGTGGCTTAAAACAACCGAGGTTGTTCTGCTCATTTATGCTACATGTGCATTGCATGTCAGGGAACAGGGCCTTGTTTCTGTACCAAACTCACTCTGGGACTCAGGTTCATGAAGGCTTAGCCACGGGGAACATCACCAGTCAGGGCAGTAAAGGGAGGAGAATTCTGGGGTATGCGCTTGAAACTAAACGCTCCCATCTAGAAGAGACACACTGCACATCTGCCCCCAGCCCATTAGCCAGTGCTAGGCACATGGCCTTGCCCCACTGAGATGGGGGAAGGAAGAATAATCCTCCTGTGTGCCCAAAAGTTGAGGAGAAATGAATATGAGCAAATATTAGAAATCTCTACCCTACAGCATTTCATAAAAGAGAAAAAATCTGAAAATCCCAAATAAACTAAATGGAATGGAATGGAATAGAATGGAATAGAATAGAATAGAAGGATATAATTTCAAAATAAAGGCCAATCCCACAAAAGGACAATTGGCAATCTTTCCCCTATGTGCACATTCCTTTGACAATCTCCCAGTTTTGTTTTGTTTTGTTTTTCTTTTCATCCTTAACCCATGAACATTTTACAGAGAACCGCCATGGTCCAAGGGCAACCATTTGGGTACCGCTGTTCTAAGTCAGATGATGAAAAAGGCCTCAAGAACAGAGCACCGGTCCTCCTCAGGGAAGATCTGGCATGACCAGAATGCTCAAATTCTCACCACCAATGAACAGAGGTCCACCTGGAGCATCTGCTCATCCCAAGACTAAACAGTGGGCCTTTACAGCTTGATTCTAATGCCCTCTCTTTTGTCTTTATTGTCACTGTAAATTTGTCTGGCCCCAAGATCTAAAAGTCTCACTCTGACCACATTATCCTACCTTGCACCTCTCCTGTCCCCTCACCCCTTCCAAACCTGTCCTCACAACCACATGCCCTCTTGTTGCTTTATCTTCCTGATCAGCCTGGACCACAGAGTCACGTCTTACTATGATATGCCTCTGCTCTTCCCTTCCTTCCCCCACACCCACCACGACAATCTCCATACCTGGCTTAACCCTATCAACAATTTGCCCTGAGACTGCTCAAAGTCCACTGAATGATGTTGGAGAAGATCACATCATAGACCCCAGTGTTCCCACTAAATCTTACCATCCTGCTCTATTGGAGCCATACCTCTGTCCAGCAATATTTCCGGGCATCACAAACTCCAAACCATGTTTCCTATGATAACCAAGTTGAAGTTTTTCCACTCTCCCCAAGTCTCTATACCCATCCTCTTTGCTTTTTATGTTTTGCAGAAAAAAGAGAGGCAATTCAGAGTTAAGTTCCTCAACTTCCCTCCACCTCACTCCCAGAGCTCTTTATCTTGACACTTCTCCTCTTCCATTTCAATTTCATAAGGTGAATGCCTTCTCCTTTTCCAAGCTGACTTCTCCACATGTGCCTCATTTGAGACCACCTTCCATCAACTATCCCCTTCAAGCTCATCCTCCCCATGACTCATTCATTGTATTCAACAGATTCAACTCATGTATTTTGCACTATGGTCATGCTTAAGTCTCTCCATGCTAAGAAGAAAAACCATTCATTACCCCTCTACACCTTCAAGTTATTACCCCCTGTTAGTCAGCCAAAGGGGTGCTGATGCAAAATACCAGAGATCGGTTGGTCTTTATAAAGGGTATTTATTTGGGGTAGAAGTCCACAGTTACCAGGCCATAAAGCATAACTTTCTTCCCTCACCAAAGTCCATTGTCACGTGTTGGAGCAAGACAGCTGCCGACGTTTGCCAGGGTTCAGGCTTCTCAGGTTCCTCTCCTCCCAGGGCTGCGTTTCTCTCCAGGATTAGCTGCTCTAGTTCCTCCACAAGGTCAGCTGTAGACTATGAGGCTTTCTAGGCTTTGCTTCTCTCCACAAGGCCAGCTGTGAACTCTCAGGCGAATGGCTCGTCTCTATCCCGGGGCCTTCTCTCCAACATCAAAACTCCAACATCAAAACTGCTTCAACACTGTCCTTTGCCATGTCTTTTATCTTCGATTCCCCCACCCACCAAGGGGTGGGGCTCAATGCCCTACTGATGTGGCCCAGTTAACACCCTAATCATAACTTAATCATGCCCAGATTAGCAGACCAATTTACAAGCATGATCCAATACCTATTCTTGGAATTCACAATTACATCAAACTGCCCAACGGCTACATCCCCTCTCTCCTTCCCTGTGCTCCCAAGCTTAGTTGATCCTTCTTCAATCCCCTTGCTGCAGATGTCCCTGAAGTTTATATCTTCTTCTATCTTTTTTTGTCCATCAAACTTTTTCCATGGGACATCTCATTACCTCCCTCACCTTCAAATGTCACCTCCAGGCAGATGACCTCCAGCTTTCTATGGACTTCAAGTTCATTTCCCACTCTTCTGGCCTATAATAGCAGAATCCTGACTAGACTTAATACCTCCAGCTTCCCCCTTGTTATCCCGCCATTGTTATCAAAACCATCTCTTGAACAGAGATGAAAGGACTTTAAGGACTGTCCAGAAGGCTAAGTGCAGACTCAGCCTGGAATTCAAGGTCCTCCAGATGTGGTCTCAACTATTAACACCTTTCAGCTTCTGTCCCCAACCCCTCCTCCTGAGGAGCCCTTCAGTGGAGTTAAATGGAGTGACCATTGTTCTTCTCACATTCTCCTGGTGTTTTCCATGAACATGACTCTCTCTTGGAATATTTTCAAGGATTTCTGATTTTATACAGAATAAAATCCATACTCTTCATTATGACTTCAGCATCCCCAAACCCTACTTGCACTTTTCTGCTTCCACGCCTTTCCTAGAGCTATCCCCTTCTCCTAAAATATCCTTCCCTCCATTCTCCCCCCATTACTGCATATCCAAATCCTTTCCCTCTTTTAAGAGCTAGTTCAAATGTTACCTTAAGCTTTCCCTGACAAGCCAAACAGAAGTGGATCCTCCCTTCTCAGTAGTCTTAAAATGTTTTAATGTGTTCCTCTTTTACAATATTTATGACCAACTGACTTTTAACCAAATAAAATGATTCCCAGCCAAATTATTAACCAAGTGTAAAATCAGACAGATTTCCTCAAACATAAAATAGCTCAGGAAATATAGCACACAATGAATGAAATAAAAAAATATAGAAAAAACAATATAGGCTCTCTCTGCCTAGAGGAGCTCGCACCAAATCTTGGTGTGTATTTCCATCTTTCTCCCCCATTTCTCATCAAGCTCTGTTCTTTCCCCCATTTCCCAAATAAATTCTTTTTACTGGCCTAAAAAAACAAGATGGCACACAAGCTCTTCCTAAAGAAACTTCTGAGTGATAGAAAGAAGCTATGATGGAGAAATCCAGGGAAAGGGAGCTAGTAGAAAATGCAAATCAAGAAGTCAGTGGATTGATGCCTACAAATTTCTAAGGGAAAGAAAGTATAATCCAATAATTTTATAACCAACTAAATTATCCTTCAAGTAGACTAGGCAACAAACAGACATTATCAAGTGTTCAAGAACTCAAGGGATACACTATTTATGAGATTAAATTTCATTTTAAAAAGGCTTTGTAATGAAATTTAATTGGTCAATAATTTAATAAAAATAAGCAACTCGTGAATGGAATGACATGATAAAAGGACTATTAGTGAGCAGTGAAGCTATTGTAAACTAAAACTATGATAAACAGCATAAAAATTTTTAAAAGACTAATATCCAGAGGCGGTAAGAAGGAATGTGAGCAGATGTGTTAATATCCTTTACTTTTATAACAGGAAGTCAATTAACATGGTTTAAAAGTGAAACATGGTTTTAAGTATATATAACTTCTCAATGTTTTTCATAATCTTTGTTTGCAACAACCAAGCCATTGTTTCTTCTCTAAATATAACACTACTTTGTATTATAGTTACTTGTATACTTGTCTAATCTCCCCTATTTGAATACAAACTTCTTGAATTGTCAATTCATTCTGGGGTTCCAACCCCAGAGATTCTGATTCAAAGGGTGGTACCCCAGAATCTGCATGTCTAGCCAGCACTACCCCTGATTCCCTTACAGGTGCTCCAAGAGCAGCATTTCGAGACGCCCTGATGCAAAAGAAAGAACCCTCAAGAAACTTGGTTCTACATTTACTTTCCTGTCTACTACAGTATACAACTAAAGTATTATCCAATACTAAATCATGGTACTGATTAGGTGTGTACAAGGAATTCAAAAATGGTTTTATCTAGGTTGAGAACCTAAAAGGAGGCTCTTCCCTCAGATGCCAAGCCCCCACCTCACACGTGATTGAGTTGGTGGTGACTAATGAAGACACTTGTTCCTCCAGCTCTAGTACCTCATGGTTTTTGTTCAGTAGATGAAGGGTCTCCGTCCCCAAATCCCATACCAGTTTATTCACGTACACTTTTACAGGTGCTCTGATAATACCCACTTAGCAGGAGAAATCAAAATGGCCTCCACCGTGGTGACAAATGGAAGTGAAAACCTGAGTTCAATTAGTCTGAGGGTGACACTGAAGCATTTCCCAGGAAAGCTCCATTTCAGGACAAGGGCCTCCACCTAAGCCCCACTGACCGCATTCGAATAAATCACATTGACTCACAACAAATGAAGATGAAGAACAAAATGGTGGTTCTAGCAATGATCCACGCCACACTCACACACACTCACACCTCCCTAGCCCTGGATCCATGTCACACACACATGCTCACGCACATTGACACACACCTCCCTAGCCTTAGATTCATGTCACACACTCATACATATGCCTTCTTAGCCTCAGATCCACGTCTCTCTCTCTCTCACACACACACACACACCCATGCTTCCCCAGACCTGGAGCCTGCCTCCATTCAGCAAACACTCCTGGACCATTAAGCACCTAGTAAAAGCTTGGTTCAGTGATGAAAGATGAGCAAGCAATGACCCTGACATCAAGGAGTTCACACTTTAATGGAGAAATAGGCTAGAACACAAGGGATCAGTATATAAGATGGAGCCCAAGAGCCAAACCTGAAGTTTAAGCAAAGTAGCACAGAGGACTAGTTCCCAAACCCAGTCCCCCAGCCACAGCCAAGCTGGCCACATGAGAGTCATCTGGGCACTTTTTAAAACACAAATCCCAGCCTAGCCCCTAAGCTTTAGAATCTCTGGATGTGAGCCCCAGGGAGTGGTATATTCAATAAGCACCGCTACACGTGATTCTGATATTCAGAAGAGTTTGGGAAATATGGAACTATGGAAAACACCAAAGAAGTGAATATGTTTAAAACTAAAACTATGATTAACAATGTAAAATAATATAGAAGCACTAAAATAAGTCTAAGAAAAATGACTGCTGTGCCAAAGACTGATGACATTCTATGGGTGTGATCTCCGAAACTTAAAGTAACCCTGCAAATGGAAGAATTATCAGGAATGACTATGGACTTTATTGGTGTCAGAGCCAGGAACTTGGGTTTACTCAAACCCTGACCTGCTGGTCACCCTAACCTCCTGCAGGAGACAAAGTGAAGGAGCAGGAGCCAGATGGGAAACAGAGTGACCCTTTATTACTGGACCACAGTGGAGGACTTCCACATAAAGCCACAATGGAGCATGGCTTAGGCATTTGGGCTACGATGGAATCTCCATCATTAAATCTTGGGATCTTACCACCTGCTGGCCAGTTGCATGGGGTAGGAACTCAAGACAAAGTCCAGCACACTGAGAAAGGGGACATGTGCCTGCCCAGTTGGGCCACGCACTTTGCTTCATGGAAGAAAGGAATGGAAAAGCCCGGAAACTCAGTCCATTCCGACCCACCTGTGTTCATCTCCTGGGATGGGGGGATGTAAGGAAGAAGAGGGGGAGAAACAAGTCTCATGTGCAGAGAGAGCAGGCTGGGAGTCCGCCCCCCAGTATTAGCATCATTGGTCCTATTTTACAGATAAGGTCACTGAGGCCCAGAGAGGTTAAATCACCTGCCCAAGTTCCCACAGCTTGTAACGCAAAATCTGGGGTTCAAACCCAAACCCAAACTTAGACTGACTCCAAAGATGTTTCCACTTGCTACCACCCTAGCGCCATTTCCATTGAAGAGAGGACTGACTCCACCCAACATCTGCTTCCGTCTTTAGACATTGTCTATGGTCTCCTGGCAAAAGTTTAGATCAGGGCTGTGTCCTACAGAGCAACCCTCTGGAAATTATCCACAGTGGTTCCCTCATTTAGGACCCCATACAGGCAGAGTCTGTATCCTTAGATTTCCCCGTGTATAAAATAGCAACAACCACCTTTGAAAATTCCCTCCCCCAGGGTACATAAGCAAGAAAGGTGAACTTTTTCGAATAGACGTTTTCAGGGACAACAGCGATTTCACAGGTTAGAAAATATCACAGTCACAGAATAACACTTTGCATTCAAATAGAAGGTTCTCCTTTTCCAAGAACCCTCACTTGCCATCCAATCTTATCCTCAAAGCAGCCCTATGAGAGAAGCAGGCAGGGTGCTCCTGAGCCCACGTCACAGGTGAAGAGACCGAGGCGCGGACTTGGCAGACCCCACAGAGGAGTGTTACGGTAGGCGAAGGCCATGGTTGCTGCCAGGCCCCTCCCCCAACCAGGACATCCCTCGGGAGGGGACAGGAGTTGGTCACTCGACTCTGCCAGTAAGCAAGACCACCACTGAGCCAGCCACATGCTGCCTGGGATCTCCGGGTGGAGGCCCCACTCCTCCCTGGGTCTCAGCTGAAGCAGAAACTCCGCAGGGAAGCCTTCTGACATAGCTTCCCAGGGCTGCTTTAACAAAGTGTCACAAACTGGGTGGCTGAGTCAACAGAAAGGCATTGTCTCATGGTTCTGAGACCAGAAGTCTGAGAGCAAACGAGGAAAGGCCATGCTTCCTGTGAAGCGGCGAGTTCTAGTGGTGGGTCACCAGCAACCCATGGCTGCCATCACATGGCTATTCTCTCTCTCGCCCTCCCTCCCTCCCTGAATTTCTGTGTCCCAAATTCCTCTTCTTATAAGGATACCAGTCATATGGGATAAAAGGTTGACTCTAGTCCAGTACGACCTCCTATTTACGGATTACATCTTTAAAGATGCTATTTCCAATGAGGGGGCTAGAACCTGAACATATCTTTTGGGGGGACACAATTCAATCCATAACATCGTCCCTGACCCTCCAAGACTGGGCCAGGTCCTCCTGTAACTCTCTGACCTCCCCGTACTCTACAACCGATGGTCCTTTTTGATACTATTTGTTCAAATAAGTGTCTTCCCTATACTCATCTAGTATCTGCAGCACCTGCAAAGAACAGTAATGATAAAACCTAATGTTGATTGAGTATTGACTGTCTATGCACTTTTTATGTGACATTTAATTTAATCCTCAATAGATCTGCAATAGTAAGAGCTATTAATAACCAATTTTCATATGAGATGAGACACAGAGTTTTAATAACTTGCCCAAGGTGATAGCTAGGAGGTGGAGAAGCTCAAGTTTTGAGCCCAGGAATTCAGATTCCAGAGCCCGAGTTCTCAGCCACTACAGTAGGGTGCCTCCTCAGAATCCAGTAGGTGAGCACAGTGGGTTGAAGAGTGTCCCTCCAAACTCCATGTCTACCTGGGACTTCAGAATGTGGCCTTATTTGGAAACAGGGTCTTTGCAGATGTAATTAAGATCTCTAGATGAAATTCTGGGTTTCGGGTAGACCCTAAATGCAGGGAATGGGGTCCTTGCAAGAAGAGGAGAGGACACGGAGGCACAGAAGAGGAGGCAGAGATTGGAGTGTAAAGCTACAAGCCAAGGAGTGCCTGGGGCCACCAGCAGCTGGAGGAGGCAAGGAAGGAGCCCCCAGAGGGAGAATGGCCCTGCTGACACCCTGCTTTTGGACTGCTGGCCTCCAGAACTGTGAGCAAACACATTTCTGTTGTTTTAAGCCACCCAGTTGGTGGTCAGTTGTCACAGGAAACTCCTCTTGTTGAATAAATGAATGAAGGCACAAGGGGGTGGGTGGGTGGCTAGATGGAGGGATGGATGGATGGATGGACAGATGGACAGACTTGAGGAGCATTGTTGCCACATATTTAGGGTCCTCTCAGAACCTAACGAGTTCTATAGCGGGTCTCTCTACTTGGTGGTGAGTGGGAAAGAGGAGCAGGGTGGTGGAACTGGAGGGAGCAAGTGGACATGTGGACAGCCATAGCACCTACTTTACAGAGGTGTTGCAAGGAAACAGGACCTGCCTATACCCTCTCAGGAAAGACTAAATTATCCTTAAATAACAAAAGACGAGGCTCCCTGGGGGTGTTTCCCTTGAAGGGCTGCCATGGACTCAGAGGCCAAGTCCAAGTCTACCCCTGACAACCTCCCAGCCAGCTGGACTCAAACGCCCCCAGGGCTCTGCCACACCAGGGCAAAAGCCAGCATGACTTAAGTCATGATCACATATCAAGAACTACCCAGAACTGCAAAGGGAGGAAGAAGCAGCTCTCTTCCAGAGCTGCTGAGAGTCTTTCAGATGGCAATTAAGCAGGCTTTCCGCAAGCAGGGGATATAAGAGCCTCCCGGCCCCAAGTAAGAGGGCTGATGAGCCGGCCCTTGGTGGATGGGATCACTCCATGCGTGCAGGTGGACAAGTAAGTTTATCGGCTGAAAGGAAGGCTGTATTTGTTTGGCAAAACACAGGGGGCTTTAACCGCCAGGAGGAAGATGTGTCCATGGCAGCAACCATGGCAGCTGTTGGCCCAGGTTTTCTGGAAGGAGGCGGCGGGGAGGACGAGGGCTTCTGTTTCAACCCCAGGCCCCTTGCAGAGGGAGCCGGGAAATGCTTTGCAGCCATCTGGCGCCGTTTGCCGTCTGGCTGGCTGAGCAGCCGTGCTCAGAAGGGAGGGCGGATGGGGCAGCTCATGCCGCCATGTTTGGAGAGAGATGGGAAGGAGACTGGAGCCAGTGGAGGCAGCAGGGGAGCAGGTGCTGGGACGCAGTTCTGAGGGCTGCGGCACCCAAGCCCCCAGCCTCTGGGCCGGGGAGGGTCTTCTCAGTCCATCCCCATCCCAGCGCCCACAACATGAGGAGGTCCATGAACACACATGGATGATCTCCCACACAGGTCTGCCAGACTTAGCAAATAAAAATGCAGGCAGCAATGCAACTGGAAAAAGACCTTGAATAAAAGGAGGAAAGGGTAAAGACAAATGAGTTTATATGGCTAAGAGACTTCAAAGTGAGTCTGGAGGTCATCCCAGACGTAATGCTTATGCACGTCTCAGCAGGATCTCACAGACTGCCAAAGTGGCTACTACCCCAGATACTGGGGCTCCTGAGGGCTCTGGAGACACCCAGGTCCTACTGTCAGGGCAGATAGCTCGAGTTTGGTGCCTTGCCAGTGAGCCCAACTTTGGAGTTTGTGCTCCTGAGTGTGACAGAGTTGGATTCAGTTGTGACTTCTCTACACATGCCTCTTCTGTCCCTTCTATTTGAACTTATAGTTGGTGCTGGAGTTGGTAGTTGTACGTCCAAAAGACTTAAATCTTTGGGTTGTCCATGTGCCAGCTGGGTTCTGAGCCTCAGCGGAGTTGCAACACCTACTCTCCAGTTCATTGGCCTCACCCAGGACAACTAAGGAGGTGAGGATGGACAATCACCACACCAAGGAACCAAGAGAGTCTACAACTACAAGCAAGAGAGACCCATCCATCAGCTGTATGGGATCAAAGCCGCCCCTCAATTAGAGGTGGAGTGGGCATCATCATCCCAGAAACCTCAGGATTGGGGGATAAAATATGGACTAGAGTGGACTTACTGGTATTCTACTACAGACTTATTGTGATTCTAGCAATGGAAGAAACCACATCATTGATGTGGAGACAGTGGCCACAGGAGGTGCTAAGGGCAGGGTGTAATATGTATTAGATTCAGCTGAGATGCCTTTGATTAAATTATGTTAAGATTAGGACTCTGATCCAACCATGTCATTAGAGTGCAACTCAGCGTCGAGTCCCAGCTCCATTG
>JAQZBX010039898.1:0-22799 GCA_029593785.1 Cabassous unicinctus
AAGATGAAAGAAATAGAAATAATATCCAGATGAAATTACTTCTTAAATACAAGATAAAGTAAAAGGTAAAGAAAGCAGTTCATGGAGGAAAAGGCAAAGAAGAAACCACTATAACATATTACATATTGAAAGGATTAAAATAAGGTGAAAGTGGAATTACTGGATCATATGGCACTTGTATATTTCTGAGGAACCGCCAAACTGTCCTCCACAATGGCTGCACCGTTCTACATTCCCCCCAGCAGTGGATGAGGGTTCCCATTCCTCCACATCCTCTCCAACACTTGTAGTCCTGTTTTTTTAATAGCTGCCAGTCTAACGGGTGTCAGATGATATCTCATTGCAGTTTTGATTTGCATTTCCCTAATAGCTTGTGATGTTGAGCATCTTTTTATGTGCTTTTTAGCCATTTGTATTTCTTCTTTGGAGAAGTGTCTGTTCAAATCACTTCCCCTTTTTTTTGAACGAATTGTCTTTTTATTTTCGAGGTGTAAGATTTCTTTATATATGCTGAATATTAGGCCCCTATTAAGTATATGGTTACCAAATATTTTCACCCATTGCGTCGGCTGCCTTTTCACTTTCTTGACAAACTCCTTTGAGGTGCAAAAAAGATAGGGATTCCCATATGCCCCACTCCCCACACATCCCACACCCTCCCACATGAACATCCTTTAGTGTGGCACGTTCATTGCAATTGATAAACGCATGGGGCTTTGCCATTAGGCATGGACCATAGTTCACATTGTAGTCTACACTCTCTCCCACACAGTTCTGCATGTTATGTGATGATATAAAAAGGCCTACAGGCCCCGTGAGTGGATGCATCGTCAGGCCCTGTGCACGCATGCACCTCTAGGCCCCGTGAGCCACACAGCAAGATGATGACATAACAGGAGAGTGACACAAGGAGAGCCAAGACGAAATGCACCAAAAAGCCAGGAACTAAGGTGGTACAGGCAGTAGGACGCCTCTCTCCCATATTGGAGGCTGCGAGGATTGAATCTCAGTGAAGACAAGAGGAGAAGGATGAGAAGAGAGGGCAGAAATGAACACAGAGTCGCCCAGCGAATGGGCACAAAAACAGCAAAAACAGGGACGGGGGTAAAATACATAAAAGTAAATAAATAAATAAATCCTTAAAGAAATGTATAGGGGAGGAAGATACGGACTATAGTTGGTAGTAATACTTTGACGATGCTCTTTCATGATTTGTTAACAAATGTTTCACAAAAATGCAGGGTGTTTGTGGGGCAGTGATGTGTGGGAACCCTGTATGATGTTATGCATGTTTGTTTTGTAAGTTCACAATGTTTACGGAACACTTATAGTTTATGTATGTTCATATATGAATGATATACTTCAATATATAGTTTTTAAAAAAAAGATTGGTATAGAACTTCAGAATGTAAACAGGTTTTCTACATCATTACAATATTTCAGAATAGCAAATAAATAAATAAAATGGCCTATATCTGTCTTTGCAGTGTCATTCAGGAAAAAATGTGCCATAAAGATGAAATTAAAAAGGAAGAAATTAAAATAGGATAAAAATAGGAAAAGATGAATAATATTTAGACCCTTAAAATTGCTAATAAAATGTTACATTTAATGGTCACCTACTGGAAATATAAAGAATAAAAATCTAATATTGGTGAAGATGGGTCAATATGTAATCTTGGTCATTGTTTCTAGTTTTATGGATCAACTAAAATTTCCTTGGAATAAAATAGGTTGAAGTGAAAAATGTATTTACTGTTACCACAATAACTAATCTTGTGGAAATTTAAATTAAGACAAACAATCAGAAGGAGATGAAGGAAGGAAGGGAGGGAAGGAGGGAGGGGCAAAGGGAAAGAGAGAGAGAAGGAAGAAACTTTCATAGGTTGTTCATGGAAAGGTAAAATTATACAAACACTATGGTAAGAGATCTGTCAGTTTCTTAATAAAACTAAACGTGGAACTACTCTCTGGCCCAACCAATCTACTCCTAGAAATTTACTGGAAAGGAATGGAAACAAAAACACATGCAATAAAATGTCCATAGAAGATAGTTCAAATGCCTATCAATAGGAAAAAAATAAATTAATAAACTTTTGTATATTTATCTAATTGGGTAGTTTAAAAGATTAAAGTCTCATAAGGCAACAAAATGGATTTGCCTCAAAAACCTTCGGTTGATTGAAAGAAGGCTTACACAAGAGTTTGATTCTATTTACATAAAGATCTAAAATAGCATAATTAATTTTTGGTGGGAAAATCAGGAGAATGGTTGCCTCTCAAAGGAAAGGTGAAGATAAGGATCAATTGGGAAGGGACATGATGGAACATTCCAGGGTGAATTGGGGTCGCACAACTGTATACACTTATCAAAACTCAGTGGATGGGAAGCGGGTGTGGCTCAGTGGATAGAGCCCCCGTTTACCACATGGGAGGCCCGGGTTTGCATCCCGAGGCCTCCTTGTGAGGGCAGGCCGGCTCACTTGGCGCTGTGGGCTGATGCCGCAAGACCTCACAGCAAGGGGGAGATAAGCAGACACAGAGAAGACACACAGCGAATGGACACAGCAGCACAAGCAGCAAAGGGGCGGTGAATAAATAAAATAAAATAAATAAATCTTTAAAAAAAAACAAAAAACTCAGTGGATATGCTTTAAGATTTTTTCATTGCATTGCATTTAAATTTCACACCAAAAGAAAAGTCTAATTCTAATAATGATATACTTGGTGAAATTGGAATGAACTGATAACTGATTTAATTTGAAATGCTTCAAAAAGTTCAATGGATTGATGGGTGAATACATGGATAGAAAACTGATTAACAAAGTATAGAATTGGTAGAACATGTCACCATAAAACTCTTTCACGTTTACTATGTTAGAAGTTTTTCATTTAAAAAATTAGGGAAAAGTTACAGATTCATTTCTTCTCATTTATGAATATTGATGTAAATCTTCCAAATAAACATTAGCAAATATCACACAGCTATATATTAAAAGAATAATAAATCTGGGAAGCAGATGTGGCTCAAGGGATTGGGCTCTCATTTACCATATAAGAGGTTCAGGGTTGGATTCTTGGGGCCTCTGGTGAAAGCAAGCTGGCCCTCATGGAGTGCTAGCCGGAGTAGAGAGCTGGCACAGCAAGATGATGCAACAAAAAAGAGACACAGAGGAGAGACAATAAGAGATGCAGCAGACCAGGGAGCTGAGGTGGCGCAAGAGATTGAGCACCTCTCTCCCACTCTGGAAGGTCCCGGGTTCAGTTCCTGGTGCTGCCTAAAGAGAAGACAAGCAGACACAGAAGAGCACACAGTGAATGGACACAGAGAGCAAACAGCAAGTGCAAAAACAACAGGGTAGGGGAGAGAAATAAAGAAATAAATCTTTTTTTAAAAGTACATAAGAAAAGAATAATAAATCTATCTCCATTGATTTTATCTCCAGTAAATTAAATATGGCTCAATATAAGAAAATCTAGTACTGACATTCTAATAATAGCATTGATTACATTACTAAATTAAGCAAATGTGATTACCGGAATATTCCCTTGAAGGGAAGATTAACAGCTGATTAGGGGTTGTTATGCCTTCTTAAGACACTTGAGGATTTCATTTCTTGCTTTGAATCCTCCTTGTAATATAAATTTAATAAATTTCTTATAGTATATTGGATCAAAGATAAATGACTATCTGGACACATTACTATGGGCTTGCTCCTCATAACCAGGATTGATGAGATGTGGCTGTTTCCAAAAATGGGATATAGTTTCCCACCTTGAGTAGGTTATATAGCTAGCAAGGTGTACAATTGAAAATGCTGATGGCTTCCCTGAGGTCAGATGGCTCATGGCATGTCAACTTCCTTTCCTGAGTTTTTATGTAAGAAACTGTAATTACAAGTCATAATATCGTTTTAAAATTGTTTTTCAAAAAGAAACAAAACATCTTTTTTATGCTATTGTCATACATGGTTTGTGATATGCCCTAAATTCTATCTTAATGTTAATTATACTTGGTACAGGGGAAACCTATTGTGTTTTAAGAATTTACATATCAGTGCAAACGTAACAACTATGCTGCTAATAAAGCAGGATTCACAAAATTAATCTAATTCAACATGGCTTCCTGATTAATGTTCTAAGTAAAATAGAAAGACAATAAAACATCCTTAATTTGAACATGTCTACATTTCTATTTGTGCACACATGCATCAAGTTTAAGGATATGTGTGTTATTTGTTTATATTCAAATTAGAAACTAACATCAATGAACAAAGCTGAAGAATATTTCAATAAAATGAGAAAAACATAGCATCTGGCTCTTTTAAATAATATCTTACTTTATTATTTTAAATAATATCTTACTTTATTTGGGGAATTCTAACAACAAAGTCAAACAAAAAAGCATAAATCCAAAAAGAATAGGCAAATGTCGCTATGGGTAGATAAATTTTTTACTTAGACAACTTAGAAAAATCAATTGAAAATCTATTAGACACATTGGGACAATTCAGTAATGTTACTAATTATAAAATAAATATACAAAATATAATAAAAGAATGATACTTAACTATAAAATTAGAAATTTTAAATTCAGAAGAGTCATAAATGCAACAATCTGGAAATGCACAGAAATAATTTTTAACGATGTTCATAATACACAGAAGAATATATATGAACGAGTACTACACTAATGTAGAACATGAAGCAGTTAAAAAGGTATGGTATTTTATAATATATTCTGGAATGTGAACTCTCAGTATTATAAAGTTATTGACTCCTTCTAAATTAATTGATAGTTCTCAGGACATAATTGCAAAATTTCCTTGCAGCATGGCTTATACCAAAGAAAAATCTGTAATATTATATCAATCTAAATTGGATTGGGCAAATAAATTGTGTCTTAATTACATACAATGGAATACTAGACAGCCATTGAGAATAATAACTTAATTTTCCATATATTAGTGGCCACTGTGTTTGTATTTTAGTAGGAAACTTCAATTAAAAAAATGTATGTTGTGGTATATTATATTATAGCTCACCCATGTGCATTGCCCCTTCTGTATCACTCCATGCAGTAGGATTATGTACACCCACCCTATTTAATTCAGGTGTGGCCATATTACTTCCTTTGGCCAATGGAATGTGAGTGTAAATGATACGCATTGTTTCTAGTAGAAGTTTAAGATCACCCATGGCCCCCTTTCCCTCTGCCATGTTGGCCAAGACGTGGTGTTCCAGATAAAGTCTGTTCCATCAAAGCTTTGGTCCAGAGGGAAGATGATATAATCGAGGGCTAGTGGAAACACAATGATTCAACACAATACAATACAATCCCCAGAAAACTTTTGGTAGGACTTTAGAAGCTGATTCTAACATCTAAATGAAATTGAAAGTGGAAGACAAAAAATACTTGATCTCACAACATGTAATATATAATATTCAAGACAATGTGGGGTTACCCTAAATATAGATATAATATAGAGTCCAGAAATAGACCCAAGCAAATATTGTCAGTTGATTTCACAAAGGTATTGAGGCAATTAAAAGAAGAAAATAAACTTTTTTTCGATAAATGTTATTGAAACAACAGAATACCAGTATGGAAAAATGTGAATCTCCATGCCTACTTCACACCATATACAAGTATTAACTTGAAATGGATCATTGTCTGTATTAGTCCGGGTCCTCTAGGGAAACAGAATCTACAGGAGATATCTGTAAATATTATGAGATTTTATAAAAATTCTCTCATGAGACAGTGGGGATGCACAAGTCCAAATTCCCCAGGCAGGCTGCAAATCAGGGGCTCCTATGAAGGCCCTGATGAGTTCCCAGGAGACATTGGCTGTCCAAAGTCCAGCTTGAAATTTTCTCTGAATGCTGAAATCACCTCCCCTCTTAAGGCATTCAACTGATTGGATAAAACGTCACTCATTGCTGACAGCAATCTCCTTGGTTTATTGTAGATGTAATCAGCCATCTATGCAATGAACTCAATTATGACTAAAGTCTATAAATGTCCTTGTATTACAATTAGCCCAGTGTTTCCTTGGCCAAACAACTGGGCACAATTACCTGGCCAAGTTGACACATTAGCTTAACCACCCCATAAAACTTAAAGCTAAACTGAAGCTCTAAAACTTTTTGAAGAAAACAAAGGATACAACTTTCACAAAAACTCTTTAAACACCATATAAAGAAAAACTGGATAAGTTGAACTTCATCCATATTTAAAAACCCCTGGTTTTACAAAGACACTTTTAAGAAAATGAAAAGGTAAGCCACAGAATGGGACATATTACATTCTATACATATATATAAAACAAAGGAATTGCATTGAGTGTATATGAAGAACTCTTACAACTCAGTAACAAGATAAAAAAAATCTAATTTAAAAATTGGCAAATGATTTGGACAATTCTCAAGAAATATGAATAAGCAATAAACACATAGGTAATAAGCACATAAAGCATGCCCTAGTCATCAGGGAACTACAAATTAAATTGTGATGCTATCCCACCATTGCACATCCATTAGAAGTGCTTTAATTAAAATATTGTCATAGCCCAAGTTTGGTAATTATATTGGTGGTAAGAATATTGAACAACTGCAACTCATAAATTGCTGGTATGCATGTAAAATGGTTCAACCACTTTGGCAAACCGTTTGTCTCTTTCTTATGAAGTTACACATGCACTTACTATATAACCCAGAATATTCAAAAACATTCATACCAGCTTTATTCATAATGCCAAAGCTATATATCCCATGTGCATGTACCCATCAACACATGATTTGATTGACGAATCATGATACATACATGTATTATTATACTCCTCAACCATAGAAAGGTGTAAACAACTGATCTAACCTATAGTTATACAAAACAGATCAGTGGTTGCTAGTATAGGTGGAATTTACTGAAAGAGGATGATGGAACTATATGAGATGACAGAAAATTTATACTTGTTGATGGAAGTGATGTTTATGTATGTGAATGCATTTGACAAAACTCATCTGTGTGTACACTTAAAGGGAATATATTTTGTTGTATGTAATTATAACTCTGTAAGTTGATTAAAATATGAATATAAAATTGCAACTATTTGCATGCATAATAAAATAAATTAACTTTTAGAAAGCAGTTTGTTGGTTAAAAAGTACTTTTACAAATAGTGATTTTTATTGCTGTTTACAAGCACATAAGGTAGTTATATTTTAAATACTTCTTATTTGAGAAACTGAATCTTAGGAAGATTAAGTGACCTGCCCATGGCCTATAGTTAACAAATAGTAAGTAGGCCTTTGTATTTCAATGTTCTTTCTATTAGACGAAAGTATTCATTAGTCCATTGTGCCTTCTGCTATAATTCTAGGTTGCTAAGCAAAGTAAAAATTACTCAGTCTTATTTTAAATATGATATTTATTATATATTAAAATAACTATAAAATAATATGTAAAGTAAATAATTTTGGCATTACCTAAGATTGGCAGATTTCAACAAGATTGGCATATTTCTGACAGGGTGGATGTTCTAGAATCACAAGATTTCTATTAAATTCTTCTTCTGCACATTGAAATCACCACAAAGGATTACTAAAATTACTTAAGTGTTGAAAATCAAGACTTGTTTAACACAAATAATTTAGATGAAGGTCATTTTCTGATTTATAATTGTCAACGACCAAAAAAATCAGTATATAGTAATTATGTAGAAAAAAAATGTCATGTATAGCTTGTCAATTAAGACCTTTGCATCCTGATTGGGAAGCTGGCATATCATTTAAAAATGCCTTGGGAATAAAAATGCAAAAAGATGGATTGTTCACCAGCCTGCTCAAATTTTAAGTCCAGATAATATTCATCTTCTTTTAAATAACAGTAACTAGTTACAGGTTAAAAAAAAAAAAAATCTAGTATGCTGTAAACAAAGCTGTACACACACACTTATTTTCCGCTTTTGACACTTATCTTTTAACAGAATCATCCAATTTCTTGCACATACTGCTTGAGAAAGGCAAAGATGGACAACTACTCTTGATTCGTTTCATGTTGTTATACGACCTGACAGCTACTCCTTTCAGACCAATACCAAAAAAGTATATTGTACACGTTTACAAGCAAGAATCTACAGCACGTGGAAAACGCAAAATTGAAGTAAATATCAGGTTAGCTAAAGGCAGGGCCACCCACCAGTTTTATATTTTTAAGGAGTTCATTGAGCAAGAGGCGGCCCGCGGGGGCCGAGGGCAGGCGTCTTAAACCCAGAGCCTCCACCTGCTCGCCAGCGCCGGCCAAGGAGAGGCAGGACAGACCCCAGCTCCCAGAGACCCCACCCCGGGGCATGTGGAAGCTGAACAAGAGAGAAGTGCTTCTGGAGGACGGCCTGAGGGAAGGGAAGACGCCCCCGCCTTGTAGTGTTTGGAAACTTTCCCCTGACACTGTGGAAGCTGCTATGCTTTAACATGATGGTATCTTCTGAAGATCTGTACATAGTTCCTGAGATTGCTTCTTCCCCAACCGGATCAGAAGCCCTTTTCATAAGGACTAGTTATTTCATCTTAATAGATATTTCTTATAGGAGTTAAATGCAAGTTCTTAACTCATGTAAAATGGAAGTGATTATCTTAAGCATTTAAATATATTTACTAGTGAAACTTTGAATAATCACACATTGGTAGTATTGGTGCTTACTCTACTTTTTATTCATTAAATCTCGAAATGTGGTTACTCTGAACAGTAGCTCTCTTAGATGTCATGATGAGAACTTTTATGTGACAACTGAATTACCTGAAGAAGCTGAACATAACTAGTGGTTGTCAACGATGAGCTGTAATGTTGTTTCAGGATGGACTCTGTTGAAAGATGTAAGTTGATCCTTTGTATGTTCTGCTCCTACGTCTTCTACTAATGGTTAAAGCTCTTTTTTCCTCTATGTTTTTATTTTGAAACATTTTAAATGTGCAGGAAAGATGGAAGAATAGAGTGCACACCTACAACCCTTTCACCCATGGTTAACACTGCCACTTTTAAAGCCCTTTTTCTGATCTTTCAGTTTACAGTCATCTACATTCTGTTTCTAACTGTGGTTCTTATATTACCTTATTAGGGTAGCTATAGTTTAATGGGTGGGAAAAATTTGCTGTAGAAAAAAATAGAGAAATTTTTTGTTAATTGTGACAGGTTAGTCATATTCTAAATTTAATTAATTTCGTTCAAAAGGACTGATCTTTCTTCCAAAGCTAAATCCTCTTAGAATTAAATTTTAAAATTTATGACAACTCTACCATAAAACTTCTACAAAATTTTATTTTAAGCTTCAGAGTAGTAAGAAGTAATATATGGATAAGATTTAATTTCCTATCATATTAGAAAGAAGATCTCAATTCTCTTTCATTTTCAGTCTTTCAGCCCCCATCACCCCTCAAAAACAATCAATTAGCGGATTTGTTTTTAAACATGCAGCTTGACAGTACACTTTGCCTTATTCTAGAAAGAAAGTTTGTAGCACTGTTGTGTTTAACTTCCTTGAAAATCAGGCCAAGCAACTATAATTTCTATTGCCTTTTGTTACTTTTTAAAAATAAAAAATAACTTAATGTTAGTTCTATATGTGTGAAATGTGAGGCATTCAAAATCATAACTTAGGTTCAAGGGCCATTTTAAAAACTATTACTAAAATAGCTTTACCATTGTAAAAAATACATTTCTCTGATCTTCTAAAAATAAAAGAAGTTCATTGAGTGGATTACACCTCATAAATTAAATAAGTAGGAGTGGAAATACTGGTATTCTCTAATGGGACAGCTGGGTTGAATAGAAGATTCTAGAACATATATCTGTGGCTGCTTATTGTCCTAGGAAAGTTTTCCACCTTATCCATGTCCCCAAACCTTACAAACAAAAGATGTAGAATAATCTTTGTCATTATATCAGTATATATGGTTTAACCCAAACAACAGCGATGATGTCACATTTCATATTGGCCCAAGGAAATTCAGCAAAATGACATAATTTTTGGTCTCTGGCCAGAAGTAGGTGATTCATGAACTGCTGAGAGACTTCCCCAGAGTCCCTTGTCCTGGATCATGTTGGTTGCATGGCAGATGACGAGGCCACATAAGGGTCTCTAGGAGGGAAACACAAGCTCATAATCATTCTCATGGGTGCTGGAAGAAGACCTCGGAACACATGTGGTCCTGAGAAGGGCATATTCCGTTTCTGACACATCCCTAAGTTGCCTCACTCTCTTTGTGGCAGAGTCAATATTTTCATAGCCACCATCATCAGAGCTCAGTGAGGATCTTTGAAATCGGCTGTGGTTAATGACTGTGTAGCATACTTCTTCATAACCATTGCCATCCTTGTTTTCCTGCTGAGCAGAAGGAGAAAAGAAATCAAGGATCCAGGATCATCTCTCAGATATGAACTGAAGTTCCCAGCCCCTCCATCCTTCTGTGTCTTGGCCCACAGGATGTCGCTTTTGCACCTAAGGTATTCAAAAGCTCTTGCTCAAGGTCCTGGCATCTTAGAGACTTCATTTTAGCACCTTTCATGCTACTACATATTCTAACTTTATGATTCCCAAAAAAATAAAGAGGAAAGAAAGACACTATTACTTTACTATCTGGATAAATTTTCAGAAGGTAATATATGACTGATAAAATTTAGAGTTTAAACACATTTTCAACTCCATAGGCAAAGAAAGAAAAATTAAAACATTATGATGGTACAAACTAACTAATAGGAATATATTTTTTCATGCTGTTGATTCCCTCTATGTTCGTAAATATATAAAGGTTAATTTCTACACATAAGAATTGGAAAGGAATGTGAAAAGCTAACAGGAATTGATGTTTTAAAGGTGATGGACTTGATTGTAAATTTATTTTATTTCCCTTGTTTTTGCTGTAATTTAGAAAATTGAAACAAGAGACTTCAGCAGAAATGAGACCACGGCAATGAGAACCTGGTAGGTATCTGACTCAGTTAAGGCACTTTTTAAGTTGGGATCTCCTTCCATTACTGCACAAAAATTGCCAAGTAAATTGGTTTAAATGTGAAAGATTTCTATAAGTCAATTCTAGAATTACAAGTAAAGAAAGATTAAAGCTACTTTTGGAGAAAATCATCTTTATTTAACATTTATGAGAAAAATGTAATTAAATTTTAAAATTACCTGAGAAGTAGTGGATGAAACGTCTTGACCTGGAAGATGGGGGATAAAAAAAGGAAAGCAACCTAAGACTCTGGACCATCACAGTTTGGGAGGGAAAGGTAGAAAGAATAAAATGTAGAGATGAAACTTCAAAAAGCCTCTGAACATCTCCCTCCCTGGCATGTCCATGTTATAATGGAGGTGCTCACAGCTGACCATAAGAGCAAGGAAGAACATGTGTTCTGAGGCACCATGGACACTGCTTCCACTGTGTAAATGAACCCATACCAAGTCTGGAAATAAAGTAGATTTTGGAACTGGGTAATACAATTTTATCAACAAATACGGTGCTGACAATAAAGTCTGGCAAGTGTAAAAGGAGAATAGTGATAGCTGGAAATTTAAGAGATATTTGTTATAAAAGTATCACAGAAGAAGCATTTACATTTCAAGATGAGCAATCATTATAGAAATAGGTACAGAAAAAATGAGTTACTAATTATTTTAAATTACATACAAAAATTTAGACCCAAGTTCATTAAACCCATGAAGACTAAAGCAGTTTACATGTGCATATTAACTGTTTTTGATAGGTTTTTTAATTGCTAGCTTTTTTCTCATTTTTTATTAGAGAATTTTTAGGCTTATAGAAAAACCATGCAGAACTAGCACAGACTTACCATATACTCCTCCCACACACAGCCTTCCCTATTATTAAAATTGTGTATTAGTGTGGTAATTTTGTTATAACTGCTGAAAAATATTACACTATTCACTATAGTCCATAGATTACACTAGGGTTCACTCTGTATGATGTACAGTTCTATGCATATTTTTTATTTTATTTGGAAAAATATTTCATGATATTTATTTCTGTAAAGACTAATTAAACTGGGCATCTTATGTGCTTGTCAGTCATTTTATATCTTTTTTGGAGTAATGTCTATTTTGGACTGTTGACTATTTTTTAATGGGATGTTTATCTTTTTTCTGTTGGGATGAGCATGTTCTTTATATATTCTGGGTACTAGACCCATAACAGATATATGATTTGAAAACATTTTCTCCCATTCTTGTATATTGCTATATACTTTCTTAATGGTGTCCTTTGAAGAAAAAAAGTTTAATTTTGATGAAATCCAGCTTATTTAATTTTTAAATTTTTGTTTTTTGTGTTTGTGTAATATCTAAGAATTCATTTCCAAATCCAAAGTAGTAAAGATTTAACACTGAACTGCTATGAGACTCACATAAATTTCCCACACATGGCTCTTCTGCCCCATTTATTTGAACCTATAATAAGCACTATAATTAAATGTATGTCCCAGAGACTTAAATCTGCTTGCTGTTCATATGCTGATTGAGCCCTGAATCTCACCAGAGTTGCAGCCAATACCTACTCTCTAGGTCGTTAGACTCACCCAGGACAACTAACAAAAGGATGATAATGGATAATGCCCATCCCAAAAAAGAGTATCTACAACTGCAAGTAAGACAGTTCTATCCATGTGCCCCATAGGATCTAAGCCCCTTCTCATTTGGAAGCAGAGTGGGCATCACAACCATAAAATCCTCAATATTGAGGAATGAACAAACTTAAGTTGGGAATGCAATTATGAACTAAAGTAGACTTAATCTAGTAATGGAAGAACTTTTATCATTGATATAAAGACAGTGGTCACCAGAGGTTCTGAGGGGGAGGGAGAATGAAAAATAGATGTAACATGGAGCATTTGGGGGACATTGAAATTGTTCTCCATGATATATCACAATGACGGATACAAGTTATTATACATGTCAAAATGTATAAAATTGTGCAGTGCAAAGTGTAAACCATAATGTAAAGTATAGACCATGGTTAGTAGCAATGCTTCAATATGTGTTCATCAATTGTAACCAATGTACCACACTAATGAAAAATGATTTTAATGGGTGGAAAAGGTGGCATATATGAGAATCCCCTATAGTTTTGATGTAACATTTATGTAATTTGCTCCTGGAAAATAAAGAAAAAAATGCTAAAAAAATAAAATAAAACACATTTAACCCCTATGTTTTCCTAAGAATTTTAGAGTTTTAGCTCTTACATTGAGGTTTGTGGCCCACTTTGAGTTAAGTTTTCTATATGGTATAAGGTAGGAGTCCAATTAGATTATTTTTTTCTGAGAATATCCATTTGTACAAGCACCATTTATTGAAGAGATTATTCTTTCCCCATTGAATGGACTTTTCACCATGTCAAAATCAATTGAACATACATGTATGGGTTTTGTTCTGAACTCTCAATTCAAATTCATTTTTCTAAATTCAATGTCTATTCTTATGCCAGTGCCATCTTGTTTTGATTAGTTGTTGCTCTGTAAAACATTTTTTTTACTTTATTGAAGTATATCATTCATACATGTACATACATGAACAATAACTGTATAGTAAAATTTGTGACCTTATTAAAAAAACATACATAATAAAAAAGTCTGAATTAGAGAGGTCATCACAGAGTATTAATTATGGCAAATATCCTTGTTTATAAGAAGAAAATTGACTGATTCTGAAATTTACAATCTAACAAACTTGATGGTGATTCTTATCAAGATCTTATAGTATATTAAACAATTTTTAAAAACAGAATTAAGAATTTCTAATAAATTCACAAATAAAAGCCACAATTCAATGATCTTATTTCCAATATGGGATGCTCCATATTTTCATATAGTCTTATATGTTTATAAATAGTCATATTTTAATGATTTAAATGAACAAATATGTTTTGATTTAATATATTTTTACATGAATTCTGTGTCTGAATACATTTAAAGCTAAGATTAGAGACAATGCTTGAATCAGATCCAAGTATGCCCTTTACAGAGGGTCAGTATAAAGGACATGAGGAAATCAGGGATTATTAAGTGAAGTGATTGCACCTAATAGTGTTGAAGATGTTTAAACATTTAAGAACAATCAGATTAAGCCTCAAATTAAAAATGATGAACCTGCCATAACTATGCTAATCACCAGTTAAATTAACATCCTAAACAAGTCTCTTTTTATTTTTTTAATTATTTTTTTAAAAGATGCTTAGATTACATAAATGTTACACAAAAGATATAAGGATTCCCATATGCCCCACTCCCCACACCACCCACACCCTCCCACATAAACATCCTTGATTAGTGTGGCACATTCATTGCCATTGATAAACACATCTTGGGGCTTTGCCATTAAGCATAGACAAGAGTTCACATTGTAGTCTACATTCTCTCCCACACAGTTCTGCATGTTATATGATGATATAAAATGGCCTGTATCTGTCATTGTAATGTCACTCAGGGCTTTTTCGGGACTTGGGAATCGTCCTAAGCAAGTCACTTAATGAAAGTTAGGGGATGGGCTGGGAAAGGGCAGGAGCAATAGAGTCAGAAAGGAAATATCTGAGAGTTGCCTGAGGACTGTAAGTACCCTAAATCCCAACCTCCAGCAAATCCCTCTTGTCAGATGAGGCACTCCCTCTGGGCCTGAATGATGAGGCTCTTTTCTCCTTCCTGGAAATCCCTGAAGAAGGAATCTTGCAAAGGAAAGCCAACTATTATGCCTTACCAGGAAGATCTCATTATATTCACATTGCAAATGAGAATCAGATCCAAATATGCCCTTTACAGAGGGTTGATTATAACAGAAAGGGAAAATTTACCCTAAAAAACTTACTAACTGCCCAAATCAAGCAAAGAGAAAAGTGAATTCCCATTGTGTGGTTATTGAATGGACTCTGTGGATCCTAGACTGTGAAAGGAAGCACTTAGATAGGACTGAATGTCTTGATATTGGTGCATTTACCAGAGTCTGAGCTCCACATGGCAGCTCATATAGCTGAAAATATTTCTTACCACTGGGATAGTTGCCTGGAAAATGGCCTTAGTCATGGCCATATCAAATGGCATTAATGTACCATGTTGTATTTGTTTCCTATTGCTACAGTAACAAATCACCACACACTTGATGACTCAAAACAACACAAATTTATTATCTTGTTATTTTGGATATCAGAGGTCCATTGAGTTCAGGTATAAGGACAAATAAGTCTCTCTGGGCATAAATCAAGAGGCAGCCTGGGCTATATTCATTCTGGAGGCTCTAGGGGAGAAACTGTTTTCTTGCCTTTTCCTGGTTCTAGAGGCTGCCCACAATCCTTTACTCATAGTCTTCTTCCATCTTCAAAGCCTGCAATGGCAAGTTGACTCTTTCTCAAGCTGCATCACTCTAACTCTGTCTCTTCTTTCCTTGTCCTCCTTTTTCAGGACCTTTGTGATTATGTTATGACCACCCAGAAAACCAGGGTAATCCAGGAAAATATGTATATGTGCTATAAAATAATCATATATATGTATATAAGTGTTATAAACCATACATGTATATTGTGTCTATTCTTTTACTGATAAGGGAAGTGCTGGGACCTTAACCACCCTCAGCAGAAACCCACAGCTTTAGGAAAATAAACTCCCCTCAGTCCCTTTCTCCCCTCCTCCTCTCCTTTTCTCCATGGAATCCATGTCAGGAAGATAAGCACTCCCTGCCTGCCCCTTTGAACTGAAATTTACAACTCTAAACAGATAATGAATCTTTTCCTCCCTAATGGCCCTTTGCTTTTAGGAAGATAAGCTAACCTTATCTTCAGGGTTTCAAAAGCAGAGAAAAGTGCCTCTGCTTTTGTAACCCTGCCTGCCTGCTTGCTTAAGAATTTGTCCGCTTAGTGTTTCTATATAAACTGATGAAAATCGAGAAACAGGGCTCAGAATTTGGAGACTGAATTCTCCTCTGGGCCTGCATGCAATAAAACTTCATTCATCCGTACCCTCAAGAGTGCTGCTTAGTTTCATTCTGTCTTCTGCAACATTTGTTTCCCTGACCAGGAAAAACCCAATTGAGCAGGCCCATTGTGCCTCCGGCTTGGGGCTGACAGGTGCAGCCGATGGCGATCTCCGAGCGAATGAGTTCAAGAGTTGGTTGTAACCAATAGTCAATTTTAGATAAGTTGGTGTGTTATGGTTTGGATTGCTTCCCCCAAAAAAGACATGTTGCAGTGCTAACTCAAGTACCTCAGAATATGACATTATTTGGAAATAAAACCATTGCAGAAAGAAATAGTTAAGATGAAGCCATACTGTAGAAGAGTGGTCACTAATCCAATATGACTGGTGTCTTTTTAAGAAGAGGGGAAGAGATATACAAAACACAAGAGAGAAGACCCTCATGTAAAGTTGGAGGCAGAAACTGAAGTTGTGGTGCCATAAGGCAAAGAATGCCTGGAACTACAAGAAGCCAAGAGCGAGCATGGAAATGATTCTTCCCTGCAGTCTTCAGAGAGAGCATGGCCCTGCCAACACTTTGGTTTCAGACTTCTAGCTTCCAGAACTGTGTGAGAACATGAAGCCACCCAGTATGTGGTACTTCATCACAGCAGCACTAGAAAAATAATACAGGATATAAAGAAATAGGAAAAGAAAAGGTTGTGGTATGTAAGGTAGAGATTATAGAAACTGATCTTTAAAGTAAAGCCACATAAAAGAAGAAGGGAAGACATGACAGATAGGGTGAATGTCATTGAAAAGTTCCAGGTTGTGAAAAGAAAAATTATTCAGTCATGAAAAGGAATGAATTCCTGATGCATGCAACAACATGTATAAACCTTGAGAACTTATGTTGACTGGAAAAAGCCAGGTATAAAAGAACAAATATTGTATGAGTTCACTGATATGAACTAACTATAATAAGCAAATTCATAGACTTAGAATCTAGAATATCTGAATAGACTGGGACTAGAGAATGGGGAATTGATACTTAATGTTTACAGAATTTCTATTTAGGTTGATTATAAAAGTTTGGAAATGATGGTGGTCATAGTAGCACATTATTGAAAATGAAATTACCAGTGATGAATTATACATGTGAATGTGGTTCAAAGGGGAAACTTTCGGTAGTATATGCTACTAGAATAAAATTAAAAGATAAAACATAAGGCTGTACAACACAGTGAACCCAATTGTATATGATTGACTATAATTAATAGTACAAGTATAAGAATGTTCTTTAACAAACATATGACAGTAATACAAGTTGTTAATTATAGGATGGTATATGGAAAAAATACATGTAATGTAAACTATGGCCAATAATTAATGGTTTTATTTTCATAATCTTTCAACAATAGTAACAAAAGTAACTACTATTTAAAAATAGTAAAATTATAGAAAAGTGCTATCATCAATTGTGGCAAAATTTTCACACCAAACCAAGGTGTGAGTGGTGGGGTATCCTCCACTACTCCATAGAGTATGGGAATCCTGTGTTTTGTGTGTGATTGTTCTCTGAATCCACAATTTCTCTAAGAAAAAATTAAAATTTTAAGTATAAATAATTAAAAAAAGTTCCAGGTTAAATGGATTATACTATAGAATCAAAAGACTGTTGTAGTAATTAGTGAATAGCTGGAAGGCATAAGAGATGACTTCAGAAACTGGCCACTTGAAAGCAAAATTTTGGTGGTGTTGCCTCACTGGTAAAGATAAGTTTGAGAGTGTGACCTTGAGAATGAATGGCTGAGGTAATGTGGATAGAAAACACAAGAGCCCATGGCTTGGGAATGTGGATTTGAAAATACCAAGAAAATGGATTCTTGAAGAAAATGAGTGACTAAGGATCTCAAATGTGCAGAAGCTTAAGGAGCAATGACTTAAAGATGAGTAGAGGACTATAACCAGGAGAAGCATGAAATAAGGTTGCCAGAAAAAAACACAGGATATACAGTTAAATTTGAATTTCAGATAAATAGCACATATTTTTAGTAAAAGTATGTCCTGTGAAATATTTTATATACCTACACTTAAAATATGTACTGTTTACCTGAAATTCAAATTTAGTTCATTGTCCTGGCAACTGCATTTTTTTGGATAAAGCCTGATGACATAAGATTCATATTATTTTATGGGGAAGGGAAAGTGAATTGTTAGTGCATGTTAATGAGAAGAAAAGAGCACCACAATCCTGTTCCAGAAAGGTGGTTTGAGGTACGTCAGAGAGTGAACTTCCACCCCTTGAAAGGTGTTCAGGAAAGCAGATGCCAAGGGAAGAGCTGATTTCAATTAGAATCAGAAGTAGAAGAAAAGCTTCAGAAAAGAGATTGAGGGTAGAATGTATTTTGCTTCTGACTGAATAAGAGTTCCAGAGGGTAAAGTTAAGGGTTTTAAGAGTCTGGGAGGGTTGAGAGATGGGATCAGAAAGGAATGACATAGCAACCTGGTAATCCAGGATTTCTTGTAAAAATTGGCATGAACAGGGATAGTGGGAATAACAAGTTTTGATGATCTCAAGGCAGTTTTACTGACTCAAGGAAGGAATGTTAAGAGATGGGGGAAAATGGTTGGGGAATCACTGGGAGCACACACAGTTACGGAGTCCCTTTAGAATTTTTATAAAAGTTAATATGGAAATCCAAGGAGGTGCTTCATCTTGATTTCTTCAGGTGGAACTTAGCAAAGGATTGGTTTTATAACTTATGCTGTCATTTAATATGCACTAAAGCAATATTGCTCTCTTTACTAAATTTTGTAAAATTGTCTTCATCTCTCATGTTTTTTTTTCCAGGAGAAATGTGAAATATTTTATATTTTCAGTATCCATTTCCATTTGGGTTTTGTATATTGTTTTCTCCTTCATGAACAAGAATATGGCATTTCAGTTTAGTTAATTCTTCACTCCTGCTCATTTGAAAACTTTTGGGAATAACCCTTAAAATTCCTACAATGATCTGTAAACCATTAAATAGCTTGTAACGTCTTTTCTGACTGAACCCAACAATTGTGACTGAAATATATTTGGTACTGGGACTCGATGAAGGGAACAAACTCCCAATGATATGAAGATGTGGGCTTGGTTACATAACCAGGTTTGATTTATAGGGAGAGTAGATCCCATTAGCAGTAGAAAATGGGGTACAGATGGTTCATAGTGCCAAGTAGCAAAATGTTTAATTAAAATTTTACCTGTAGTTACCTGAATTAAAAGGACCAGGCTGAATAATTACTCCAATTGACCATAACAGAAATAATGAAGAGTATAAAGACTGATCTATGATCTGCGTACTTTTGAAGAGCATAAATAAATAATATGCTAAACTCGTGACTTTAAATTTGTGGTAGGTAAAACTTGGGAAATTGCATGACTTCCCTGAAAGGATCTACTTAGAGCACTAGTCATAGGAGGGGTAGAAATATAATTCCTGTATCTGTGTCATGGTGTGTTCAATGGGCCTATAAAAATATCTTGTGAATTTCTCCAGTTCTTGAAAGCATAGTGAAATAGATATATTGACTAACTGGAAGTATTATCACATTGATTCTCCTAACCTATGCTGGTGGGATGATCCACACAGAATGTAAACAAACAAACAGAAAACATACTAGCAATAATATCATTTCCCTAGGGAATTCAGGGAATTATTTATTTGAATATCTAGAAGATATAGGGGTGATTATCTTTCCACATCTCCATATAAACGCCTTTTTCACTTGTGTAAAGGATGTCTCTGTCTTGCACATTTTTACAAATTTAATTATATGGCCACTTCAATTGTGTTGACTGTTTCAGAAGAGGTTTCTTTATTGGACTAAAGCATTACAAAGGCACACATCTAATATGCATTTGCTTTCACATGGAGGGACACCAACATAGCTTTACTGGTGCATCGCAGGGCTTCATCAATTTCTGTCTCTCTGGTAAAATCTGTTCTGTAAGAACATCAATTCACTTCATATACCCACAGACAAAATAATGGTCTAACACGTTGAAAACATTAGGCTGATAGACCTTGGTAAGAGGGAAGGAGCAGGTATCCTAGATGACTTTAGGCAAGGCAAAGGAAAATTGTGTAGCCTAGGTTCAATAGCCTGAATTACATCAGGATATCCCCTTCAAAATCAAGCTGAATCTTCTATTCCTATGAAAGCAGCATTGAATGAATGAATTTTAGTAAAACTAATCAGTGAAATAACATGTGGAAAATATAAAAACAATGTTAAGAATGGACAAGTGTGCATCACTAGAGATCCTGTGGATATTTAATAAATAAGAGGATATAGTGAACAATTTTAATGTTAGAATTTTGAAATTTTAATTAAAAAGGACAAATTTGATGACAAATGTAACTTACAAGGCTGACAAAATGAAACAGAAAATATGAATAGTCTGTAACTATGAAATTCCATCTGTATGTAAAAGAAGCTCTTCACAATAAATCCCTCCCACCCTAAAGATTAAAAGAAGTAAGATAATGCACAACTCTTCAAGAGAATAGGAAAATTCCAAAGATGGACCACTGAGGACCACCAGCATTTCAGGTATACTCAAGAAAATGTGGTGTTAGAAATTAGTAAGATGTGGCCAGAGATAGAAAGTCAGAGTGAAGTGCCAAAAAACTGATGACAGTTTCAGAAAGGAAATATTAAGCAACATTTATAAGTACTAGATATAAGACAATTAAGATTAAAATAGAAAATTTCCCTGCAGAGTTTGAAGTCATTAGTTACCCTTGGGCAGGGGCATTTGACATTTTTGATCATAACTCATAGTTAGAAATAAATTTTACACCATGGTTATATACACACACATACATATATAGACCCAATTAAAATTATTGTTTCACATAATTTTATATATGATGTATTATGATGCTTTTTAAAATATATTATTCTATTTACAATCTTGATGATATTTGATTAAGTAAATTTATTTTTAGCCCATGGAATATCCTCAGTGAAGAGATGGCACTGGAAACAAGTTACAGTGAGATGAGGTGTGGTTGGGAAATGCAAACTTTCAAATAATGAAGCTAAACAATTTGTTCTAGAAGCTTGACTGTGAAGTGGGATGACACGTGATAGCAAGAAAAAACAAACAAGCTTCCTTTAGATGTATCTGCCTACAGGGATTGAAATTTTATTTGCAATTGTACATTTTGAGTAATTGTGTGATTATTATACCTAGGCACTATGTCAAACACAACAAATACTTGAGAAAAAAAAGTTCTAATTACCAGCTAATATTTAAAGTGGACCTATTTTGAAACACCAATATATAAATTAAAATTGGTAATATTTTGGTTAGTCACTTCTTACAGGAATTTATTAAATATTGCTCAAAATAAATCATATGCATAAATTACCAAAATATAAAGCATATTGTTAGTTCTACCAGAAAAGTAGGACTAAGTCATCTGCAGTAAGGAGTCTAAACAATTCCTCCAGTCTTCTTCGAAATGGTGTCAAGACAAATTCAGCTAATTTGTACATTTAAATTGACAACTTCCCTAGAATGAAAAATATTAGGAAGCAATGACTTACTTTCCTTACCTTGACCTTGATTTTGATGCTCAAATATGGTCATTTCCTGCCTACAAAGAAAAGAGATAACATGAGACCCAAGAGGAGGGGTTCTCCAAAACTCAAAATATACTTGAAAGAAGTCTTTTTTGCTCTTGGCTGAAGGTTATTTTACATAATAAGTAAAATTAAATGCCTGCATTCTCCAACCCTTTTTGTCAAACAATCGAAAACTAAGAAAGGAATGAAAAATGAAGAATAATATCATATATTTCATGAAACTAAGGAATCAGAAGTTTATCAGACCATATGTGGAAACTACATGCAATATAGTGAAATGTGGAACAATTCAAGGCAGAATACAGAAAGTCAATTTTCTCCTCTTCTCTTCTTAATGAGGGGATATATATCCTTAAAAATAAATGAGAAGGTCTTAGGAATTTTAACTACAAACTTACAGTGTTGGCCTTGATACGTGTAAGCTAGTCATTAGAGAAATAAAGATAATCTCTACAAAGACAGAAGGATGGGAACACGAACATATCATTTTTTATTTCTCTGTCCCCCAGACTACTAAGCCTAAAGGGAAATGTGGAGGTAGGAAATGATATGATTTACCCACTTCTGAGAGGGACCAATAAATACTGAGTAGAGACATGCATGGGGTGGAGAGAAGACAATATTTGGTGAGGAGGTGCTCCGAAACAACATACCAAAATTGAAGCCTGGATCTTAGCTTATTTCTTCTCTGCACTTTTCCCCAAAACTCACACACAGGTACCTACACACACACATACACATGTGCAGGTGCACACACACCATTTTATTACAAAATGACTGACTTCCTTTCAAAGTACTAAGCACAATGTTGCAAAAATGAAACTGAATGACAAATATAGTAGAAAAAATATACTGAAGGCAAATAAACTATAATTATCAGAAGAGAAATTACTTCAATATAATAAAATACCTACCTAATATTTAAATACATTCCATATGTAATTAAAGAGAAAACAGTGAAAACACACCTCAGAGAGATAAATAAAATAAAATAAAATGATTTATTTATAATGATAATTTATATGATTCAAAGAAGAAGTAAAACAATAGAGAAGGAAAGTGGGCTAGCATAAATTGGGAAAATATTTGAAGGGAATGATGAAACTTTTGGGAAACTGAATAACATTAGAAGCGGCAATAAATAAATCCAAATACTTCTAAAAACAAAGCAGTGGCATGTAAAGCATGCTTAAAATGAAAATTAAAT
>JAQZBX010039899.1:0-22864 GCA_029593785.1 Cabassous unicinctus
GCGTCGCGTGAGCCGGCCTGCCCTCACAAGGAGGCGCCGGGAAGCGAACCCGGGGCCTCTCATATGGTAAACGGGTGCTCTATCCATTGCGCCACACCCGCTTCCTGCCGTGAGGTTGCTGCATCAGCCCTCCGCACCGCTCAGGCCGGCGTGCCCTCACAAGGAGGCCTCGGGACGCGAACCCGGGCCTCCCATATGGTAAATGGGGGCTCTATCCACTGAGCCACACCCGCTTCCCTTTCAGTTGCTATTATAAATTAAATTTTTTTTCTGATTTCCTCCTCAGATTGCACATCGGTAGTGTATAGAAACGCTGTTGATTTTTGCATATTAATCTTGTTTCCTGCCACTTTGCAGAACTTGTCTATTAGTTCTAGTAGCTTTTTTGTGGATTTTTCAGAATTTTTTAAATATAGGATCATATCATCAGTACAAGTTTTACTACTTCCGTTCCTATTTGGGTGCCTTTTATTTCTTTATTTAGCTTAATTGTTTAAGCTAGAACTTCTAGCACAATATTGAATATCAGTGGTGACAGTGAGCAGCCTTGTCTTGTTCCCCATCTCAGCGGGAATGCTTTCAGTCTTTCACCATTGAGCACAAGTTTTGGCGATGGTGAGATGGGTGGGTTTAAGTGCCTGTTTCATGCTCACTGGTGTCTGGGGGGCAAATCATTTTCTCAGTCTTTTTGGAGAATTGTCTTAATGTCTGTTGAGATAGAGAAGAAGTATATTTCAATTCTCTTTTTTGTTGTTGTTGAAAATCTTCAAGTTCGCAGATGCCATCAAGCCAGGCAAATAGGTCTTGTTTCAAGGGCAGCCATAGTTGAGTGGTAGGGGCTACCTGGAGGATGCCATGACTTCCCTGGCAGAAAGCAGAAAGAGTGATGCACTGTTACTGATGGACAATTACATTATAGAATGTAATTGTCAGCACCTAGATTAAGGTAGAAATTCTCTGCCTTGGGTCCTCAAGTAGATTGTAAGGCCCTATTCAAGGGCAGGGTTTGAGACTCTTTCATTTGTAATACAGGTGACTGGGTTCGTTTGGAAAGCCTTTTCTCTTGCCCTGTGCATGCTCTAAAGACAGACTAACTTTGCCATCTCCCTGCCCCCAAGGATCGGGTGAGCAACATTGATTTTACTGAGTATATTAAACAAAGATGGAGGAGGGAGTCCCATCGCCTGCCACAAAATAGCCCTTCCCTGGAATCTCCTGTGGCTTATTTAGGATTTGGATTTGGCTTCCTGGGTACTAGCTTGACTTCATGGCTTAATCATGTGGGGGTTTATTTTTCTCATGTAATGAGAATTCTGGAGGTGGGCTGTCCATGGCTACTGTAGCAGCTCCCTGGCAGCATTAGTTTTCCAGGCTTCGTCTAACTTTGCACTTCTCTATCTCTAGCACGTGGTTTTCATTCTCCTGCTAATTATCTCACACTAGCCGAATGACTACTGCCCCCAGCCCCAGGCTGTGCCCAGGCCCTCTTCCAGGTTGGAAGGAGGATAAGAGTGAAGGGCAGCAGACACATGCCAGCAGAGGCAGTCCCTTTCTATAGGAGCATCCAGCAGACTTCTGCTTCTGTGCATACATCTCACTGGCCAGGATTGGGTCCCATGGCCACTTCTAGCTGCAAGAGAGTCTAGGCAGGTTCTGTTCTTAATTGAGATGGGGAGGACAGTTATTGGTGTCCTCTCCTAGCCACTTCATCATCTCGCTGCTTTCCCCACGGCTGCAGCCACATTGGTTCCAGCCCTCAGCCTCCTGGGGTCTTCCCCTCCTTCTCTCCCCACTCCCCATCGTGGTCTTGGAGGTCCACTGCTCAGATAGCCTTGCTGTGGGGATGACACCTGACAGCCTCAGCTGCCCACCTTTGGATCTGTGGTGCTCCAAGACCACACTTCCCCTCGGCCCCTCCCAGCCAGCAGCTGAGCGCAGTGGAGTCATCAGAGCTGGCCATTCCTGTTCATCATGGGCCTCCTCCAACGGGCAAACTTTGTTCAGGGCCTCTACACCCACCTGCCTGAGACGTCACTTGTCTGGGAACTTTTAAAAATTTTTTATCCACATGACAAGATTTTACACCAAGAATAATCCAATAGTGTAAATTCACATTTATGAAGAATGTTACAAAAAATTCAACTAAAAACCCACTTCTTCCTGTGACCCACAATCCCAACAGGGGAGGAGGGGCCAGGGGGTGGGGGCATCTGAAACCAGTCTCTCCCAAAGGAAATGACTTGGCTTTCACATTCCCTCTCCACATGGGCTCCAAATGGTGAGCCAATTCACAGGTCATCCTTTTCAGCTGGAGATTTCATTGTTGCTTCTTCCTCATCTTGCTGCATGTCTTCTGTTGAGTCTTTTGTTGTGTCTTCAGGTTCTTCTTCCACCTTTGCATCAGGGTCAACGTTTCAACTGAGGCAAAGCATTCTTTCTATTCTATCTTCATATGCTTTAGTGTCCAGTGAAAACATATCCTGACCTCAGTATTGCTGTTTCAAACAAAACCACAACAAGATCCAAAACTGTGTGTCATCTTCAACTTCCTTAACCCATGGAAGCATGTCTCTGATCAGTAGATGTCTGGGATTAGTTGCAAATGTTTTCTTCTGACTGGCCTAATAATTTGTAGAGCTGTCTTTGCCCATTTGGTATGCTCGAGTCTTCATGGCTCATGCCTTGCGTCTGAAGCTCTACCCAGTCTTCCTTTTTTCTCCTTCTCCTCTCACTGATGTCAAATCTGCGTTGAGGTCAGAATGTTCTCGCTTCCTGCTCCTGCCCTCTCCTCTTTGTCCTGGACAGGTATTTTCCCACATAGATCTCATGCATATCTACTCCTGTCTTCCTGGAGGACAAAACTGACAGACCTCCTCTCCCACCCACGTGTTTCCTTTCCCTTATCTTGTGAAATCCCACTCCTGGTCATCTCCAGTTTTCAATGAGAGGGGCATGGTTTTATTTGGAATCTCCTAATGAACTTATCAACCCTTGATTTCTAGAGAGAGAAGAGCCCAAGGAGGATGCTTCGTTTTTGCCCTCGTTGTACTTTTTTCCCTGACACAAAATGAGCAAATCACGTTTCTTGAGTGTTTTTTTATATGCCAGACCCTTTCTAGGTGCCAGAGGATATCGAGCTTTATCAGTCTGGGGCCCTGGCCCAGAGGAGCTCGCATTCTGGTGGGCTAGTAAAGAACCCCACTTTTTTGGTGGTGGACCTGCTCTTGCCACCTGCCGCCTTTCTAATCTGTGGGGAAACTGCCCTGTCTAGCACTTCTACCTTTTGAGCCTCTCAGCCGCTTTCCTGGCAAATTGCCAAAAAAAAAAAAAAAATCAAAGCATCTGTTGCCCCTGCGTCCAGCACATCACAAGTCCAGGTAACAAGGGCCTGGTGTAACCATGGCAACCTTAATGGGGCGCCATGACCCAGCATAAATCCAGGTCGAGCTCACTGTGAAAATGTGATGGAGCTCTGTCTGCTCCAGGCTATTTGCAGGGAAAGCTGCCTCACTCCCTGTGGGGGACTGATAGAAAGCTTCCCTAAGAACCCAGAGGAGGAGTCAGGAGGTGCCACGCAGAGTGACGAAGAAAAGGAATCCCTGATGTCAGTGCAGAATGGTTTTCCATGGTCTGTGAACCCAGCTGACGTGCTAACCTGGCCATTTATTTCCATGCTTGGGGTCTGCCTGGGAGCTTGTCGAGTCCAGATGGGCAGCTCTGGTTGCCCTCAGAACCCAGAAATCTAAGAACCTGCAACCTGGTTGTGGAAGGAATGTGGAGCATCTTCTATACAAATGCACACACGTGTGTACCTGCCAAGTACATGCATGAGGTGGAACTGCTCCTGCCCAATTCCTTGTCCTGTCCATTCTCTCTTTTTACTTTGTACAACTGGGAGGGGCTTCATCTCGGTGCACGCTGGTGCAGGTGCTATATTTTCCACTCCCATTGCTGCAGGCTGCCTTCTTCACACCCTCCAGATTTTGACCCAAATGCCACGTCCTCAGAGTGACCCTCCTTGACTGTGGTAGCACGGGTCCACTCCCCAGCGACTCTTGCATCACCCTGCTCACCTCCCTCATAGCCCTTAACCTTCTCTGTATTTACATTGCTCGTTTATTTATGCCCTTGGTTATTACCCTTCTCCCATCCCACTTGCACGGGAATTCCATGCCTGCCATGTCTTATTAGCATCTAGCAAAGGGCCTAGCACATAGGAGGTGCTCAATAAATAGGTGTTGAATGGCTGACTGGATGCTTTCTCCAGGCACCTGATATCCAGTAGCAGCAGCAATATTGGGAATCAAGAGTCAGGGCATTTTGAAGGATTTTTTTCTAAAATCTGCCCCTCCTTGCCCCTCCAGCTCCTGTGATGTTGAGGTGGGGCTAGCTTACAGGTGGGCAGGTAGTCCTCACTTGTGTGAGAGAGCAGTGGCTGTGCTTGTGGGTAGCTGGGAGTCAGTGATTGAGGGGAGATGCAGAGACAATGGAAAGGAGGTGGCACCACTTCAATTTTTTGCATATTTGTATACCTTTATCCTATTACTTTATTAGGAAGCCTCTGGGCTATGTTCAGCAAGCTGGGAGGTCTCAGGTAGAATTAGACAGAGGTCTCTAACTTACAAGCTGATTGCCTCCTGCTTTTTCTAAAAAAATAAAATGATAAATAAATGTAAATCTTCCTAACCCCTGCCTCTTTCAAACTTCCATTTTAGAAGACATGAGTCCTGTTCCTTTGATAATAGCTGTGTGATGGAAGGGCTGGTTTCTACTATGAATCTCCTGGGTGCTGATTTCCTACCCTAGTTATATTCCCAGCAGGGGAAAATCAAGGTTTTTGGATGTTTGAGTGGCCTATGGCTAGAAGAAGATAATTCACAATTGGAATTGACATGCTTCTGTCTAGCATGGCGTTGGGGTTGGGGTAAGTCAGGGGCCTGGATTAAATGTCCTTTCAAGAGAGCTTTGGGAAAAGGACAGTGGAATTGTCTCACCTTCCATTGATCTGTCAGGATATAGTGTGAGTGCAGCTTTAGACTGACATTTGTACCAGTCCTAGAAATGCTGGAAGTTTCTCAAGCCTGACAAGTGCCTTCTCCCTGGTTAGGGAGGCTGAGGGTGCTGGCAGTCTATGTGGAGAGTTTTGTCAGGCTCCACGGGGAGGGCTGGGGGCTGCTTCGGCACCACCCAGCCTGCCTGCTGGGCCCCTCTCCAGCTCCCTTCTGCACCCGGTTGTTTTTATCATGACGCACAGATAGCTGGATTGTAACAGCCTGGACCCTCGGTTAGAACTGTCCCCTCCTTTGGGCTGAGATCAGTGGCCCCCGGGAGGTGAAAAGGCTTTTCCTCTCCTCTTCATGCCCAGATACTTGTGGTCCTAGCTCAGACAGGCTTGACTGCAAGATGCCCCTTGCTGAGGCTGACGCGGCAAACTCCCAGTCTCTGTTCCGGCTCATTTTGTTTCCTAGGTGCTTGGAGTTATTAGATGACTTTCTTTTTCAGGCCTTTCTTGTCCTTTCAGCCACAATCATCATTTCCCTGCTATTCTGGTGGCAAAAGACTTGATATCAAGCCTACCCACCCGAAACACACTGAATGGCCTCAGGCTGAGCTGTCACCTGATGTCAGGGAACAGGTTATTCAAAGAGATTGAGCTTTCTCCCCAAATGACTCTTCAGATTCCCCCAGCAAGCATTTTTGGAATCACTTAATTCCTCAGAGCCCATCAGACTTCTTGTGCAAACAGGGCTGTGCTCTTGATCTCATTAAGGCATTTAAAATGTGCTTAAGGGATCCGAGTCCCTGTCCAACACCCACCCCCTCCCGTTGCCAGCTGGGGTCCACCTTGGCTTGCTGATTTGAAGGGTGAGAGAGAGTTTCCTTTGAAGGGCGGTGAAATGGTGGTTGTTGAATCAGAAGAAGACTAATGGGTTTGAGGATGCCAAGGTGTGACCGAAGAGGGGAAAAAAGCATTGGCACGTGAGACTGAGATTTTACAAATTGCCTCCATGCATAGTCCTTGGGACCATAATGGATCTGGATGTTTCCTGTTACAAAGTGGATCAAGGCTGTGATGTCAGAAATCGTGCATCAGACTTAGGGAGAGGCAGATGTCTCTGCACAGTGGGTCCAGTCCAGCTTCAAGAAGTGGCGTTTTAGGAAAAAACCAAACCAAACCAAACGGGATACTGGCTTAATCATGCTCAGTGTGCCAACAGATATTTTGATATTTTATCTGCAATGATAATATTAGTGATAGGAAAATAGCTTCCATTCCCTGAGCTCCTACCATGTTTCCTGAAGTACTTTGCATATGTTGACCCCATCGTCCCTCAAACTGTGCAGGCAGTGGAATTATTTCTATTTTCCAGCTAAGACACACCACATCAACATGTCCAAAGGGATTTCTTGATTCCTGTTACTCCCGAGGCTTGCCCACCTGAGCAAATGGCACCACCTTCCACTCTGTAGAAGCTGTAAACCTGACCAAAATCCCAGATTCTTTCTCACCCCTGACCCAGGCCTTCCGTCCCTGAGCTGGCCCCTCGCATTTCTACCTGGTACTTTGAACTCAGACGTCTCTCTAGTGCCTCTTTTGCCAACCTGGTCTAAACCGGAATGGTCTTCTGATTTCTATTTTTGCCCTGCCCAGTGTCTTCACATTGGGAAGTGAAGTGTCCTTTACAGAGCACAAATTGTCCAGGGTTCCTCCCGGCTTAAAATTCTTCAGTGACCCCCCATTCCTGGCCTGTCCCTTCTCACCTGTTCTCCTCCTCACCCATGCACCCCTCAACTCCCATGGGTGTCCCTGTTAGGGTCTTGCTGCCCCAATTTGCTCTGAGCACCCTTTCTCCAGCTTCTCTACCGTCTGGCTCTCTTGTCAGAGGAGCCAAAGTTGGCCTCCCTTGTTCGTCTCCACTAGCGGGTTTAGTTAATTTCCTCATAGGGTCAGGGCAAACTCAGAAATCTGCGCTTTCACAAGCTCCCCCCACCCTGTGACACCAACGCAGGTGATCCGCAGGTGATCTTGTATGTGGAAAACATACAGGACAGTTTTTTTCTGTGCTGCCACAGCCCAAGACAACTGAGGGAGCCCCCTTTGGGAAGTGCCTGCAGAAAAGCCAAGTGAGATATGAGACGTTATATGTCTGTGATAATATCCAGTGCGTATTTTAAAAACACAAAAAAAATCCAGGCACAAAAGGACGACTATTGTATGGTCTCACTGATATGAACTAAATATGATGAGTAGACGTATGGAGTTAGGTTGGTGGGAGACGAATGTAGGTTGAGAAGGGGGAGCTGATGCTGAATGTATGTAGGATGTTTAATAAGGTCAATTGTAAATATGTGGTAATGGATGGAGTTGATGGTAGCACATTATAATGAGTATAACAAACACTGTTGATTTGTGGATGTGATTGTGGCTGAAATGGATGGTCTAGGGAGATTAATGTTAATTGGAGAACAGCTGGAGGATAATATAGGGAATGTAGAACAGTGATTTTGGTGGTAGATGAGGATTGTGGTTAATAATATAAATACAGGAATGTTCTACTACACGGTGTTAAGAATATGGTGATACATGGGAAAATAAAACTAATGTAACTTATAGACTATAGTTAAAAATAATATTGTAATAATTTTGTAGCAAAAGCAAAGAAGGTACTAAATCAATGCTAAAGGTAAAAAAGAATATAGGGTTTAGTTTTATGAGATAGGAATATGATTAAACATTTCTTTTCTTCATTTTCTTCATTAGCAAGGAAACTTTGATCAGGTCATTTAACCACTCTGTGCTCATCTGCTATCTTTCTGAACACTGGAGGAGCAACTGAGTTTGTTTTTAGGATTAGATGAGATAAAAGTGCCTGGACAGAACATTTTTGGAGTAATGCTTCCATAATTTGTTAAGCTTCCTTTTGTCTATTTTATTTTTTAAATTTGAAATAAAGTTTGAATAAAAAAATAGTGTTGCTCAGCTTAATCCATCGTTTCTACACAGGACTTGACACAATGTGTTTTTTAGATACTTCCCCCGAAATCCTCAGTCTTTGAACTTCAGTAGGTGAAAGTTGCCACCACTGAGGACACGTGAAAGATCATTTCAAAGCCAGTTTGGGTATGAGCATTGTCGTAGGAATGTGTTTAATTTTCCAAGGAGACAGTTCTGAAGGGGATGCCGTGTGTTGTTATTAGGTGGTCTCCTTACTGTCCAGCTGCCCTGGACCCAGGAGATGGTAGTTGAGGAGGAGGGTGCTCATGCTGGACTCCGCTGCAGAGGGTTTTGGGTTTGGCTGCTGGGTTTAGACATTTTTCATTTTCATTGGAGAGATTAGGTCACGTCCCAGAGCCATGGATTCTAGAACTAGGCTGATTCTGCCAAAGATTTTGAAAATCTTTAATATCCCCAAAGGATATGTGCAACTTTCGGAAAGAGGGAAAAAGATTATTAAAAGAAGATTAACACACAAAAAGCGAAACAAACACTGGGGAAGACTTCAGCTCTTTGATTATTCCAGTTATTTGGAATCCAGCAAAATAGGCACTTGCTATAGTGAGCTGAGTTTTCTGTGTATAGTTCTTATTTATAACTCACATCTCTTCTTCAAATGGTTCAGTTTTTACCAAGTTTTATGTGTCATCTAAGCTTGGATTTTCTGGACTTCCCTTACTAAAGTAATGAGGAGAATAAATATAAATATATTTATATTTACACACATATTTTTTCAAAAACAGTGGCCCTTAGAGTCATCTAAGAAGCTATTATTTCCTTTATTCAAATGTAAAGAAGAAATCAGTTCAAAAAAGAACCAACCAACTGTCCTCTCCTTTCCCCCTTTCCCCTTTCCTTTCCTATCTGTCCTTCCATAAACATTAGCTGAGCATTTACTTTGGGCCTATCTCATTCTCTGCTGCACACCCAGAATGTAGGATACCACCGAACACAGTCTCTGCCCTCATTGAGCTTGCAGTTTGGGAAATGGAAGTGGGGGGAGAGAGGCATTCGATAAATAAACCACAAAATAATTAATTATCATTATGTCATAAATGCTGTAAAATAAAAAATACAGGATACTGTGAGTGCTCCTAATAGAGGGCCAGGAAGGCTTCCCTGAGAAGGTGGTATTTAAGCTGAGACTCAAGGGATGAGGATGAGTCGAGGGGGTGAATTTGAGTAGGGTCTGAGCATTTCGTGCAGGTGTGGAAGAACAGTACGTGCCAAGGTCATGAGGCAGAGAAGGACATGGTATGTTTGAGCAACTAGAGAAGGCCAGTGTGGTGTGGAATGGTGGTGTGAGAGTGGAGAGATATACAGAGGCTGTGTAGGCCAAAGTAAAAATTATGTGGTTAATTCTAAGGGCAGAGGGAGGCCTTTGGGTTGTTTATGCAAGGATTTGTTTTCTTAAAGGCTCACTCTAGTGCTGCAGCTGATTGAAGGGTGATTAGAGTGGGGAGCTCGAAGACCAGCCAGGAGGACACAGTAGTGGTCTATTCATGAGATCATGGTGGTTTGAACAGGGTGGTGGTAGTGGAGTGGGAGAGTAATGAACATATTAAAGAAATATCCAGGAGGTACAATGATTGATGAATGAAGGAGAAGAAGATGTCAAGATGACCCCAGCATTTGTGGTTTAGCAAATAGAAGTGCCATTTTCCAAGATGGGAGCCTGGAGAGGGGTGGTGAGGAGGAGATGACCAGTTCTATTTTGCACATGTCAAGTTGAAGCTGCCTGGGAATCACCCAAGTAGAGTTGTCCAGAAGGCAACTGATATGTGGGGCTGGTACCCTGAAGACCGGTCTGTCCCAGAGAGATACGGTTCTGAAACTTCACCATTTGCTAGCACAGTTTTTTCTTGACTCTTGAGTGTACCCACCAGCAGAATAATGGATGGCTGACACCTGTTCAAAGTGGCATTGCCCTTTTCCCACACCATTGTTGGCTGGTACAGGCACTAATGCCCAGAGAGCCCGGACAGCAGGCAGTTGTCACAAGCACAGTGGCACCAGGGCTTGTCATCAGCTAGGGAGCAGATGGGAACAACGCCCCTGACGGTCTAGGATAGGAAACAGAGCTTGGGTTCCAAAAGTCAGTGGGGTGTCAGGTAAACAAGTGCCAAGGAAGAAGACCAGAGAGACCAGGGCCAGGGAGAGGCCTGAGTCAGGTTTTCAAAGAGGCTGCTGGGAAAAACAATAGATGCCACCCTGGGAAAGGTCCAGGATGCTGGCTATAAACAAAGAAGTCCCGCCAGGAAGGAGGGTCGTTCCTTACTTCCCAAGCCCCAGGGGAAGAAAAAACTGTAACTGTTTGGAACTCAGAACTGTCAAAATTACATGAAATCGCTACATAAATTATGAAATATAGCTCATAGTTCTATTTGTTTTGCAACATTGTAAAAAGCAGTCTTCCCAACCCCCATAATACAGAAAATAAAAGCAAAGAAAAGCTAGGAAGAAAAGGAAGAACTTTTGTTTGGACATTATTTGCAGAGACTCTTTCACTGGCTGAATCTATCCAGCAGGCTTATATCTCTACCACCCTCCCTCCCTCCCTCCGTCCCTTCCTTCCTTCCCTCAATGGTTCCTTTGTTCTCTCTGTCTGTCTCTCTCCACCTTCACTCCCCCACCGCAACCTCCCTTCTGCAGCCCTCCCATCATGTGGTTTGACATTTCCAGGAGAATCAGGCAGGGGTCAGAAGAGACATTAGAGAAACAAGTGCATCATGGTGCAAAGTGAGAAATCAGAGTTGAAGACTGACATGTGGGTGGTGGTGGTTGTGGTCGTGGTGTGTTGTGTGGGTGGGGGGAGGCAGGAATTCTAACTCTGCTACCCTCCTGATCCTGAGGCAAGGTTCTGCCTCACTGCCCCTAAGAGTGGCTCATTTGCTCACGGTGAAAGTGCAAGTCTGCAGGTAAGAGAAGGTGAAGGTACTGCATTGGTCAAGGGAGGTGGGTGACTTGACTCGATGCATGTGATCATGTTATTTTCCCTTTACTTTTTATTTACATAATCATGAGACCCAGTTAGATTCTCAATCTGGTTTTTCCTGGCTGTTGCCCTGGGTAAGTCACTTAATCCTCAGTTTACTTTACTGCAAATTTGAGATAGTGACAATCCCTATCCTACCGTCACTACAACTTAAAAAAAATCAGGATTAAACAAAATTTAAAAGTAAGGATAAAAATATAAATTCCTTATAAAGAAATTAGTTATTCTTGTTACCCTTAATATGGATTTGAGGTAGTTTGTAATAAGATGTACATAAAACAGCACCGTTGTAAAACAGGTAAAAGAATCTCACAAAGCAATGCAATTGGATACAAGAAGGGTGACTGCATATAGCAGAAATCCTAGGTCAAAAAGCTTTGGGTTTTGGGCTTTCTGACAGCCAAGGCATAGAGGGAAATTAGCTAAGAGACTCTTGTTTTGTATCAGAAACCACCAACTCTTTACCTATAAACTGCATCCCCAGCTTTGGGCTCAGAGTAGCCTCAGAAAATATTTGATGAATTGAACAAACACGAGATGTGTGAGAAGGAGTTTATTTTGTGAATCACATGTAAGGGACCGAGCACAACACAAATCTTTGAAAGCTACTTTACAAAGGAAACAGAACCAGTCTTTTAAGGGTCATTTCTTTTCTCTACTCCTGTCGTTTGATCAGCCCACATCATTTCTGGGACCTGCTGGTTATGGACACTGCATCAGGTTCCTGCAGAGGAAAAGGGAGGTTGTAAGGACCCAGCACTTTAATTTCTAGAATTTATCCAGAGAAACACTTCCTCCAGGGCACAAAAAAGTTCTTGGTTGTATTGTTTGTATAACAAAGAAATTGGACAAAACCCAAAGGTTCCTCTACAGAGGAGTAGTCAACTGGACTATATCACCTTCTTATAATAGAATATTATGCAGCCATTAAAAAGAACAAGGCAAAGTGACGTGCTTCATCAAGGAAGTGTACGCCACTCTTACGCTGCTCAGTGATCAAAAGCAAGTTGCTAAACAGCATGTAGACAATGACTTCATCTCTAGGAAAAATTATAAAATTAATAATTCATACATCTTTAATGCATGAATTGTTGACAGAATGTGTATCCAACTGACAGTGGTTATCTTGGGACAGCAAGATCTGGAGGGAAGTTTCACTGCCTGCACATTGTATTTTATAAGATTTGAATTTTATACTGGCTTGTATTCCATGTGTTATCAGAAAAAGCAATAAAGATGATAAGCACTGTGCTGGGAGCTGGGGTCAACATGATGCCCAAGTTGTTGTCCCCGCCCTTGTACAGGTCAAAGTCTAGCAAGGGAGGCAGCCACATCAACAAATTATACCACCAGGTGAGCCCTGCAATTCTAAAAGTGCAGGCGAGTGGCACAGCTGGCACGGGTGGGGGTGGGGGTGGGGAGGTACCAAGTCCGTGTTGAGCAGGGCGGGAGGGGTTGGCAGTGTAGAAGAGAAGGATACCGAGACCATGACAAGGTGGCTGTATCAGCAGAGGCCAGATGAAGGCTCAGCATGGTCCCCAGTGCGTTGGTAACTCGGGAAGCAGCTCAGTCCCTGGGACGTTCTGAGTCATGAAATGCCACGGGAGGTCAGACGGTGCAGGGGACATTTTGAAGACAGATGGCCTGAGGGAGGCGCAGAGGGTCAACTCAAGTTTCCCACACACCAGTCACATGGCACTGTTTGTTCCCCCACTTCAAAAGATCTTGGCATTAAATCAGAGCTTAGTTGGTGATCTCAGGATGAATTCCAGACGCTTCTAATTAACCCCCAAGCTTCCTGCATCACATCGCTCTTAAATCTTGATTTTATGGTCCAGAGGCAAGGCACAAGTGTCATCAGGACGAATATTTATCTAGAGATGAAATCACCGAGATACTTTGATTGATAGCAGGGTGAAGGACACAGCTTCGTTTCTTGCTGACAGAAAGAACTGTGTGCTTCCACAAGCGTCCTCACCTTCTCCCAGCGCGGGAAGGGCTCTCGCGGGCACGTCGGCGACCCGCTTCTGTTTTCCCTGGCTCTTAGGGGTGGTCTTGCAGGAGCTGCATTTCCCCGGGGAGCTTCTTGTTAGACCTGGGCAGCCGAGCTTGGTGAGGCGCGTAGGACCCACAGCTGAGGATGGGGAGTCCAGTGCGAGCAGCCGCTGTTCCTGTGTTCCAGGTCTAGAGAGGGTGGAGAGGGAGAAACGGGCCATTTGCTGGGGAGGCTGAGAGGGCTGGGGCGAGGACTGCTTCTTTAAAAGGAGTCGTACCTAATCAGAGGTTTTCACCCGTGCCGATCGGGGCTTTTAAATTTCTGATCAGCTTGTTTCTACTCACTGGCCCCATACTGGTCTCTGGGTTGTCGTTTCATTGGAAACAGTGGGCCTGGAGGGTGCTCACAGCTGTCCCTCGTTAACATCACCAGTCTTCTTTCAGGGCCTTTTGGACCTACATATGCGGTTTTTTTCTTTCCTTTTTAAAGTAAAGTTGTTATTGAGGGTAGCATACATTTTAAAAAGTCATAAATCTTAAGTGTACCACTGATGAATATTCATAAACCCAACACATCTTTCTTATGTGTACCCAGATCAAGACACAGAATGCCCTTGCTCTTTTCCAGTTAATAATCCACCCTCTTAGCCCACAGGATATCTGTTCTCCTGCTTCTAACGCCATAGGTTAGTTTTGTCTGTTTTTGATCTTTATATAAATAGTCATACTTGTGTGTGTGTGTGTGTGTGTGTGTGTGGTTTCTTTGAGTCAACAGTATGTTTGTGCTATTCATTTGTGTTTTTTGCACTTATTTATAGCTTGATCATTCTCATTGTGGGCAGAATGTCTATGAGTATTCATTCTGCTATTGTTGGGCATTTTGGTTACTTTAATCTTTGGCTATTATGAATAATGTGGCTGTGGATTCTTTTTTACATGTCTTTAGGTGAGCATATGTACATATATATATCTGCTCGGTATATTCCTTGGAGTAAAATTGCTAGGTTGTAGGGAATGTATATGCTCAATTTCAGTAGCTACTGCTAAACAGTTTTCCAATGTGGTTGTACTAATTTACATTCCTACCAGTAGTGCATGAGCGTTTTCGTTACTTCATGTCATCCCTAACACTTCGCATTGTCTGTCTTTTTCATGTTAACCATTCTGGTGCATGTAGATTGATACCTGTTTGCAGTGTTTTTAACTCTGTGTTCCTTGGTGCCTAATGAAGTTAAGCTCCTTTTCATCTACTTCCTAGACATCTTTTGTCAAGTACCTGCTCAAGTCTTTTGCCCATTGTTTTTATTGGGTTGTCCATCTTTTACTTATTTATTATGAGAGTCTTTATATATTTTGGATGAGTCCTTTGTCAGATATATGTATTGCAAACTTATCTGTAGCTTTTGAGAAATCAAATCTTAATGGTGTCTTTAGTGAACAGAAATGCTTAATTTTAATGTGGTCTGATTTATCAATTTTTTCCTTTATGGCTGGTGCTTTTTTGTGATCCATTTAAGAAATCTTTGCTTACTCAAAGGTAATAAAAATATTCTCCTATATTCTTTTTAAAAAATTTTATGGGTTTTACTTTTAATATTCAGATTTACAGTTAATCTGATGTTTATGTCAGATGTGAGGTAAGGGTCAAGACTAATTTTTTTTTTCTATAATCATACTTAGTTGAACCAAGGCCCGTTCTTGAAAAGGCTACCCTTTTCTTACTACACTGCAGGTTCACTTTTGTCATACACCAGATAACTGCATCTTTGTTTGTTTATATTTCTGGACTATACTGTGTCATTGGTCAGTTTATTCTTATGCCAATACCATGCTGTCTTAATTACTGAAGTTTTCAAAAAGTTCTTGATATGAGGTATTGCGATGAATATTTCTTTTGCTCTCTGCAATTCCATATAGATTATAGAATCACTTGTCAATTTCCAAAGGTAAACCTGCTGGGATTTTGAATGGGATTTATAAACAACTTGTAAATCAATTTGAAATTTGACATATTTACACTATTGAGTCTTCCAATTCATGAGCATGGCATACATCCCTTTGCTTATTTGGACCTTCTTTCATTTGTTTCAATAATATCCTATAGTCTTCAATGTAGAGGTCTTCTGTTTTATTTGTTTTACTATTAATTACATTTTCTCTTATATTGATCAGTCTTCCTAGCAGTCCATCAGTTTTATTAATATTTTGAAAGTTCCAAATTTTGGCTTTGTTGATTGAAGACAAATATATTTTCTTCCTTTGGGAATTGTTTTCTTCAGAAGTTTTACTTTGAAATAAATTTAGATATACAAGGAGAATTGTGAAGATAGCACAGAGAGTTCCCATATGCTCTTCACCCAGCTTCCCCTAATGTTAACTCCTTACATAATTGTGGTATATTTGTCAAAACTAAAAAGTTAACATTGGTACAATACTATTAACTAAAATACAGACTTTATTCGCACCCCCCAGGTTTCCCACTAATGTTCCTTTTCTGTTGTGGAATACAATCCACCTTGCATTGAATTGTCACGTCTCCTTAGTCTCCTCCAATCTGTGACAGTTTCCTGATCTTCTCTTGTCCTTCATGATGATGGCACTTTTGATGAGTGCTGACCAGGTATTTTGTAGAATTTCTCACAATTTAGTATTGTCTGCTCTTTTCTCATGAGTAAACTGAAGTTATGGATATTGGGGAAGATTTTCTCATTACAGCCTATCAGGGGCTACATGATTTCAACATGACTTATTACTGCTGATATTAACTTTGGTCACTTGGCTAACGTGATATCTGCCAGGTTTGTCCACCATAAGGCTACTATTTTTCCCTTTTCATACTCTGTTCATTAGAATAGGTCACTAAGTCCAGCCTCACACAGGATGAGGAAAATAAGCACCACTTTTTGGAGGGTGGTGTATCAAAGAATTTATGGATATATTAAAACCTCCACAGTAATTAATAAATCTTTTAGGGGAGATACTCTGAGGCTATGTTCCTCCTTAAAGTTTTGCCCACTAATTTTAACATTCATCCGTGGATATTGCCTGCAGCAATTATTACTGAGGTGTTCTAAAAGTGATTTTCTGTTTTTCTCATTCCTTCCATGTTTTTTACATTGGAATTTTTCTGTAAGAAGATTTGTCTCTTTTCCTCCCTTTATTTATTTACTTTTATAGTTTTTATTATGGAATTTGCAGATTTACAGGAAAATCATGCAGAAAATACAGAGTTCCCATATACTCTCTCCCCCCATTATTGACACCTTGCATTAATGTGGTGCCTTTGTTACAGGTGATGAAAGAATATTATTATAATTGTACTGTTAACTATAGCCTATTGTTTACATTTGGGTTTACTGTTTGTGTTGTACAGTCCCTATACTTTAAAAAATTATTCTAATAACATATATACAACCTAAAATTTCCCCTTTTGACTACATTCCAATGTATAATTCAGTGCTCTTAATTACTTTCACAATGTTGTGGTACCATCACCACCACCCATAACCAAATTTTTTCTATCACCCCAAACAGAAATTCTGTATCAATTGAACATTAACTGTCCATCCCTTATCCCCATTCTGGCCCCTGGTAACTAGTATTCTAGTTTCTGACTCTCTGAATTTGATCATTCAAATTATTTCGTATAAGTGAGACCATACAATATTTGTCCTTTTGTGTCTGGCTTATCTCACGCAACATGATGTCTTCAAAGTTCATCCCTGTTTGCATGTATCAGAACTCCATTCCTTTTCATGGCAGAACAGTATTTCATTGTATGTATATACCATGTTTTGTTTACTCATTTATCTACTGATGGACACTTGAGTTGCTGCCGTCTTTTGGCATTTGTGAATAATGCTGCCATGAACATCAGTGTGCAAACATCTTTTCGAGTCCCTGCTTTCTAGTCTTTTGGGTATTGTTTTTGTTTCCTAGGCTGCCCAAGCAAATACCATGAAATGGGTCATCTTAAACAATGGGATTTTATTAGCATACCATTTTGCGGCTAAAAGAAAGTCCAAATCAAGGCTCATCAAGGTGATGCTTTCTCCCAGAAGATTGGGCTGGCTGCTGGTCCTTAGTTTGTTACATGGCAAGGCATACGGTGGTTTCCAGGTTCCTCTGATGGTCAGCTTCTGGCTGCTCTGACTGTGGCTTTCTCTCTCTCATGTCTGAATTCATTCCACTTATAAAGTGCTTCAATAAGGATTAAGACCCATCCTCATTGAGGTGGGTCAGATCTTAATTGAAGTAGCTCATCAAAAGGTCCTACTTATAATGGGCTCACACCCACAGGAATGGATTAAATTTAAGAACATGTTTTTCTGGGGCACATACTGTTTCAAACCATAAGGGGTATGTGCCTAGAAGTGGGATTGCCAGGTCATATGGCAATTCTGTACTTACCTTTCTGAGGAACCACCAAACTGTTTTCCACAGCAGCTGCACATTTTTTTCTTTATTAGAGAAGTTGTGGATTTACAGAACAATCATGTATAAAATACAGGATTACTATATACCATGCCACCACCACCACCTTGCATTTGTATGGAACATTTGTTATAATTGACGATAGCACATTTTTATAGTTGTACTATTAATTAAAGTCCTTGGTTTAACTTAGGCTTCACTGCTTGTGTAGTGTAGTTTCATGGATTAAAACAAAAGTATTCTGTAACCATATATACAACCTAATATTTCTCCTTTTAATCATATTCAGATATATATTTCAGTGCTGTTATGGCATTCACAATGTTGAGTTGCACCACATTCCCCCAGCAGTGAATGAGTGTTCCTATTTCTCTACTTCCTCTCCAATATTTATTTTTCATTTTTAAAAATAGTAGATATTAATTAATTAAAATCATTATGGACTCATGGATATTTATTCTTTGGGTTTGGTGCTCAAATTGTTCCAGCTTTAGCAATTGGAGCTCTTTAAGGTTGGCTCCTGTGTTCTTTTTTTTTTTTTCCTAGAGACTTTTTTTATTAGAGAAGATGTGAGTTTACAAAACATGCATTCATAACATGTGAGATTCATGTACAACACCCCACCATCAACACCTTGCGTTGATGTGGAATACTTGTTACAATTGACTATAGCACGTTTTCCTAATTGTGTTATTTTTAACAGTTTGTTACAATTGATGAAAGATTATGAAAATAGTTGTATCTATTATTCATTATTTACATATTTCCCATAGTATCATACATTTGTTATAATTCATGAAATACCACTCTTATATTTGTACTATTAACTATAGTCCAACATCTACAATAAGGTTTACTGTGTTGTACAGTCTTATATTTTATCTTTTAATTTTTTAAAATATATTTTTTATTTATTTTTAAAAGACACTTGGATTACATAAATTGTTACATAAAACAATATAAGGGATTCCCATATGCCCCACTCCCCAGACCTCCCACTTTTCCCCACATTGACAACTTCTTTCATTAGTGTGGTACGTTCATTGCAATTGATGGATGCATTTTGGAGCATTGTCACTAAGCATGGACTATAGTTTACATTGTAATTTACACTCTCCTACTCAATTCTGTAGGCTATGGCAGGATATACAATGGCCTGTATCTGTTACCACAATGTCATCCAGGTCAATGCCAAATCCTGAAAATGCCCCCATATTCCACCTCTTTTTCCCTTTCCCTGACTTCAGCACCTCCAGTGTCCACTGTCTCCACATCAATGATATAATTTCTTCCATTGCTAAAATCACAATAATTATATAGTAGAACACCAGTAAATCTACTCTAGTCCATATTTTATTCGCCAATCCCGAGGATTCTGGGATGGTGATGCCCACTCTACCTCTAATTGAGAGGGGCCTTCAATCCCAAATGGCTGATGGATGGGACTCTCTTGCTTGCAGTTGTAGACTCTCTCGGCTCCTTGGTGTGGTGGTTGTCCATCCTCACCTCCCCGTCAGCTGTCCTCCTGTATTCTTTTGGCATGCCCTCATCTTCCTTCCTCCCTCCCTCCCTCCATTCCTCCCTCTCTCCCTCCCTGCTGTGCTTCTTTTTTTCCTTCTACTCTCCTTTCCTTCCTCCCTCCTGCCCCACTCTTTCTTTCTTTCTTTTGGTACTTCTTTACTTTAGAGCACTACATGATGCTTCATGCCCCCAAACTAGAAATAGCTATTTCCTTTTATTGGGAAATGGTATTTAGAAACCAAGATCTGGATGTAAGGTGAGCTCATTGCTACTGGGATGTCACTGACACTTCTAGGCCCTCTCAGTGGACAGAGATCAGGGGATGAAATACACACACACACACACACACACGGTAAACATACACATACATATGTATAATATTTCATGTATACAGACACATCTAAATTTGTATTTATATGGACCTGTATGTATATTTAAATAAATATGAGTTCATATTTATATCTATAACTCAAATCTAGCCTTGCATGGCTCATTTTAGACTCCTCTTCTGCTTATTTATAGCTTCTTTCTCTGATAGAAAAAACCTGATGCTCATTATGTACAATATGTTTATTTATTATTCAACCCTAGTATACATGTAGTTTCAGAATTGTTAAGCTGTACTCTTGTGAAAAACTAATTTATCACCTAGAGTATGGTATTACTGTACAGTTTCTCTTTTCTTTAGCCTTATAGTATGTAGAAAAAACATTGCTTTCCAGAGTTATTTTGATCAGATTTTTTCTTCCCCATCCCCTTCAGTGGGGTTATGTATACAATTGTAATACAGTTAAAGTTATTTGTCCTGCTTTTAATCAGGATAAAGCCTTATGTTGCCTGGAAGGAGCAGATTATGAATCTAACAATATATTAAAAAGAAGATTGGGTAAAATGTAGATACCATAGATCTTAAATATGTAAGAATAAATAGGTATGCCCTGGTATAGTAACTACCCTCCCATTGTAAACAACTTGAAAGTTGGAAAATTATAAAAATATTGGTTTCCAGATATTGAACAACAATCATTATAAGATTGTGATTTCTGAAAAAGGGAAACAAGTTGAGCCATTTTTGCCCTAGCATTTGAATGGAGGCACTTTGCAGACCACAGTAGAGGGAGGGGAATCCCAAGCAGAGCATGGGCATCTTGCTGGGTTGAGGAAACAGAGATATGAGGGTGAGTCGGGTGAGACAGCTTAACTTTGTGGCACATAATTCCAGAGGAGAAAACTATGCAGAGAAAAAGATTCAGAAAACTCTTAAGGATCCTCTCTAGTCTGCTGCTGAATACTAAGGTGTACATTAGTAGTGAATCTCCACAAAGCCAGGCAAATAAAGACTGGAGATTTTTAAGCCAAAAATTTCCCACAGCTGAAAGGGCTGAGAGAAATTTAAGTTCTGATCAGTCAGAGTAGAGACTCATCATTGATCACTAGAGCATCCTGTAGAGATCCTATAAAGGCCATGCCACAGTAGTGGGAATAAACTATACCTAGAGTAAGGGTAACTGTAAAAGTGCCCTAACAAAATCTTTAAAAAGCCCTAGAAGGATTAACCTGATCACCAAATAACATAACTGTTTGCCAGAACAAAGCCTGACACTTGTTGAAGGAAAACAAGACAGCAACAACAAGGACCAAAAAACCAATATTCAATAATGTAAAGTTCAAAATGTCTAGCATCTAATCAAAAATTAATAAACATGCAAAGAAGCAGAAAAATGTGACCTATAACAAGAGAAAACTCAGTCAATAGAAACAAATCTAGATATGACAGAAATGATGGAAATAGCAGATAAGGATTTTTAAATATAAACATGATCAAGGATGAATAACATGACCATAATAAGTACAAGTATAAAATATTTGAAAAAAGAAAGAAATGGAACTTCTAAATATGAAAAATAAAACATCAAAAATGAAATTTTTACTAATATTGCTACCAGCATATTAGGCACTCTCTAAAAAAAGATTAGAAAATTGGATGAATTAGCAATATGAACTACCTAAACTGATGTACAGAGAGAAAGAAAATAAATTTAATTGCCAGAGTCCTAGGATTCTGCTGGTTGTGGGTCAGTATCAAGCAGTGTATCATAAGTATAATTGGAGTCTTAAAAGATGACAATGAGGGGGTGACAGAAAATATATTTGAAGAATAATGGCCGAATTTTTCCAAATTTGATGAAATCTATAAACCTACAGATTAAAAAAGCTCTATGAATCTCACACAGCATAAACACAAATAAAACAACACCAAGGCATACAAAGAAATTGCTGAAGGCAATAGTAAAAAGAAAACCTGAAAAGCAAAGAAAAAGAAACATTATTTACAGATGAACAAAATAAGAACAACTGCAAACTTGTGGTCAGAAATAATGCAAGCCAGAATGTCAGCTTTAAAGTGCTAAAAGAGAAAAATAGAACTGTAAACATAGAATTATAATTCTATTCAAAAATGAAGGCAAAATAATGACTTTTTCGGACAAATATAAGCTAAGTGACTTTGACAACAGCAAGCCTGAACTACAAGAAAAGTTATAGAAAGTTTTCAGGTAGGAGCAAAACAATAAATTTAGATCTAGCCCAAAGGAAAGAAAGAATGAAAAAATGGTAAATATAGAGATAAATACATTTTTTTCTCATTAAAATATATGTAAAAGATATTTTACTTTTAAAGCAAAATTAATAACAATGTATTATGATGCCTATAACATATGTAGAAGTAAAAAGTATGACCACAATAGGAAAAGGGAGGAAATGAAGGTATACTTAGTAAGAGTCTTATATTGTACATGAAGTGGTATAATATTATTTGAAGGTAGATTGTGATCATTAAAGATAAATTTGTATATACAAGAGTAATAGCTAAAAAAGTAAAGAGATTTAGCAATAAATCAATTGGGAGATAAAATAGAATACTAAACAATACTTGATCCACAAGGAAGCAGGAAAGGAGGGAAAAAGAATAGAAAGGATAATTAGAAAATAACTAGCAAGATAACAGATTTAAATGTAATCATATTAATAATTATATTACATGTAAATTGTTTAAACACTTCAATTAAAATTCAGAGATTGTCAGACCCGGTAACAAAGCAAGACCAACTACATGCTGTCTACAAGAAACCCATTTTTAATACAGAGTCACAGTAGGTTAAAAGGAAAGGATGGAAATAGAAACACCTTGCAAATAGAAAAAGATATACTATGGAAACACTAACCAATGGGAAGCTGGAATGGTTATCTTGCTCTCAAACAGAATAAACTTTAGAACATGGAATATGACCAGGGATAGAAAAGGGATATTTCATAATGATAAAGGGATCATTTTGTTGAGAAGACATAATCCTAAATGTACCCAACAACAAAGCTGTTGTTGAAAGGGAAAATATGCAAATCTAAAATTATGGTTAAAGATATCAACACTCCTTTCTCATTACTTAAAGTAGCAAAAAAAACTAGTATGGATACAGAAGACTTAAATAACACTTTCAACCAACTTGATTTAATTGACATTCACAGATGTGCCACCAACCACAGGAAAATATACATAGTTTTCAAGTGCCTATGGAAATTCACTCAAATATAGCCTCTGCTGGGCTATAACATAAATGTCAATAAATTTAAAAGGATAAGAGTTTATTTTCTGACCACACTGAAATTAAATTAGAAATAAATAAGAGAAAATATCTATATACTCCTCAAATATTTAGAAACTAAACAAATACACTTCTAAATAATCCTTGGGTCAAAGAAGAAGTTATCAAGGAAACCAGAAAATATTTTGAACTGAATGAAAATTAAAAGCCAGCTCATAAAAATCTGTAGGCTACAGTGCTTAGAGGGAAATTTATTGCTTTAAATATATTAAGAAGAAAAGGAGAAATGTCTAAAATCAGTTATCTAAATTTCCTCCTTAA